>JBAIZL010000002.1:205740060-205793503 GCA_036971475.1 Prosapia bicincta
TTCCCCTACTGCCATGCATATTATTTTCTTGTTAACTACTAATATTTAATTGGTTGTTAGGCAATTAATCCACTTTTAGTTCTGGAAATATTATCAAGTCAATGATAGTAAAATTTGATGCTTGCTTGAGAATAACTGGATTGTATAGAACATTTGTAATAAATTTAAGTTTCTTAATATTGTCATGTAAAAAATACAATAGTATACTTTCAAGGCACCTTCTTTTGTCAAGCAGAGAAGAAAAAGAATACTTAATTTTTTATCTAATTCAGGAGAGAAACATATATTTTAAACTATATCAAATAATTGCTTCAATATAGTTATATTAAATAATTAGATTTTATTTTAGTAAAAGCACATATCAAATTATTAACAAGATAAGTTTGTTGCCTCTTAAACCATATATTACTCTGATCTAATATATATTTTAGTACTCTCAAAATTAATTTATATAAATAAGATATTATCTATCATATCAAATATTTAAAATTATGTGTATTACTTACAGGATGTAGAATGCTGCCAACAAAGTTGTTGTTGTTAACTGATTCTAATACAACTTCAACGTCTCTTTGTAACAGTCGGCTTTCAACAAAATATCTAGCTTCGTCTGCATAATCTACTTTGAAACTCAAGTCAGGTTTACCTTCAGAATCGAGTTTATAACTTGGACACTATAAACAAAACAAACATGAGAATTAAAGGTTTGGTACCTATAACAGAAAACAAGTCATTGTGGTGTGTTATAATGAAATCAATTTATTTATACTAAACCTGAAACAAATTGAGTTGTTTTAGGAGAAAGAAAAGATAGGGAACTTTGTTAAGTAATGTGGCAAATGGACCTAAAGTAAAATCTTGTCCATATTGTTTAGATATATGTTTGGTAAAGAACCTATCCTCTTCTTAACACGTTCAATACGGCTAGCGTACTGGCACGCTCTGTGTTCCTTTGCGAGTCACTGAGAGCGTGCCGGTGCGCTCCCCACTTCCCTTCTGAGAGACGGCGAGCGCACCAGCACGCTCAATACCAGTCTAATTAAAACTTCTCTAGTGCCAATAAATGTTTGTGTAAAGGTTTGATTTTTACGTCAGTGCTCCAGAAGAGGTTGGAGAACATTGTGCCTGAGTCTAATGTAAATCCGACCCCCCCTCCAAGTTATTTTTTTGATGCTTCAACTGAAACAAGGCTTTAGCGAGTTTCATGAGCAGATTTTAATTTGATTATATTTCAATGTTTTTTTTTTAGTTTTAACCACTTAATGCAGCAAAATATCTGGTAAAAACAACGGTCATAAAAATAAACTAAGCTTTCTGAATAACGTAAGAATAAACAATAACTGTGCTATTAGAGTGAATGAACCTACTTGAGGTGGGAACAGACTACTGTAAATAAAAGTCATTGACAAAATGCTTGGACGCGAGAAATCCTAATGTGTCATCATAAGATTGTAAACAAATGTCAGCTAATCTCGGCTATAAATAGTCTATGACGTGACATGCATTATCCATGTCTCCGTTTACATTATCAATCTCTATCGCTTTTTGAGACACATGACATAAACAGAAACAAATATTCAGAGTTAAAAGTTGAATGGGTATTTTAGTAGTAGATATTTTAGATTTTTATATAAATTATTTTTTTCTCTTTATTTTTTATAGAGTTTTATTATTTGTCGTACAGTATTTTATCATTTGTATTAGCTGATATTTTATTTAAATATCCCTTTTTTTGTGACCCGATAAATAAAACAATATTTTAGTGTCTCATACACTGTTTTGATGTCCCCAATAAACCTGTATATGGTAGAAATAAAATTATTGAGATGAAAACAACGGGCACGATAATTAGATGCAACGACAAGCTATGCAATCCGCAGAGAATTTCCATCATTCCATTGCCAGGGACAGCAAGCGCACTGGCACGTTCTTGATTTTTACAATTAAATAGTGTTCGAATTTTTTTTACTAATTTTCCCGTTTATAACTAAGCATTTAGGTATACATTTTGAAATAAAACAATGCTGTCAAATGTGGAAAATAACAAAAAAAATTCAGTAGTTTAGTGAAATCTCCAATATCACCGCCGTGCTGAATGTGTTGATATACTCACCTCCACTTTTGTTAGGCATATTTGTTTATATTCAAGTACATTTTGCTACCTTTCCTACCATTCAAATATTTTCTTTTTTGACGCATTTCGGAATAACTCCATTGTCAAAACTTAAATAGTACTCAAGTTTTGAAAATTGAGTTATTCCGAAATGTGTCAACAGAGGAAAATATTATAATGTTAGGAAAGGCAGAAAATTTTACTTGAATATAACCTAACTTCTGTCCGATCTAACTCAGTAGGTTGATGACAACAGTTTTAGGCTATATGTGAAATTATTATATGCCATCTACTGCACACAATGGGACTACTTTATTCAGCATAGTTTTTTCTCTTTATTCCATTCTATATGATTTTAGTTAGCTGCAACTAATATAAGTGTCGAGATCTGACTCAATCTAAAGGATTATTCATTTTCTAAATATCAAGTATTTTTTTTTTTTTTTTAATTCACAGTTTGATTATATCTTATTATTTTTTTTCCATTGGCTTATAGTTGTTTTAACCTTAAACTGAAACTACATTTATTTAATTTCTCTGTGTTAGTGAACATTTCAAAACAAGTTTTTAGTGAACTTGAGGCACTACAGTAACCATGTGAAAAAAAGGTGTGTATACTCCAAACAATTCAACTACAGCTCTGTATCGAAAGACTATTTCTTTAGCAATTTCTTCACTTTATTTAAAATCTTGTTAATAGCCTCTTTGGGAAATCTCATAAATCACAGCAACTAAAAGATTCGCCTTTTAAAATTTATTTTAAAGTTCCTTGTTAATCATCTTGAATTCACTAATTAAATTAAATTAATTTAAATATCTGCACATGTTAAACCATGGTAAAAAAATCTAACCATAACAGAAAAATTTGAAATATTCAAACATCACACAACACAAAAACCACATACCTTAAACAACCACACACATTTCGAGTCTAACACCTTATTCCATTGTATAGTAAACTTGCTTAAACCAAACCCCCCTCAACCCTCTTACATCATACATTAAACACCTTGAGCTATTGCCGACATTAGCGGGTCGGCTTCGTCAATGAAATGACTATTTTGAAACGCGTCAGCAAGTAAGTTCAAAAGTATTCACTCAGTTATCTAATAACTACTTATAATTCATTTTAATTTCTTTCTTTCAAATCCAGAGCTGAATGGCACAGTATATTTAAAGAAAATAATAGTATGTTGATAAACACGAGCGATTTTAAATACAAATTTAAAAAATATAGGCCTAATCCTCAGCGAAGATAAATTTCATCTTTGAAAACTAGCTAGAGCTTAAAAACCCTCTAGTCGCTATTGATCCTATGAAATTATATGAAAAGCTATTCAATAAGTGATTTATTCAGAGATTGTAACAATTATTTTAACTGCATGCTTTTCAAGAATTCTAGTCTTAATTCATAAACATACCATAATGGAATACTACCTCCAAAAAAACTTATAGCTAGAATATATCCTGCACTATTTCAAATAGTATTTAAAAATTATATTTTAGACACCTGTTAAATAACTATAGGATATTTGGTTTCTATTTTGAATTTCATCCCTTAGAAATAACCCGGGCACCCCTATCTTTATTTTAAACTACAGATCGATCAGTGCTAATTTTGTATTTTTTCCTACATTTCCTTTAAGTAAGATGATCCCCCCCCTATCTTTATTTTAAACTACAGATCGATCAGTGCTAATTTTGTATATTTTCCTACATTTCCTTTAAGTAAGATGATACAATTATTTACCAAGCTTTAATAAAATTTTCCAGGGCACACTGATGAGTGTTTATGTGCAGTAGTTGTTAGTTACTAAATCCAATTGTGTATCTGTATATAGATATTTTGGTAAGTGGAAAGTTTTTGGAGAAAATAGCTGTCAATTTAAAAAAAAAACAAATTTCTGTATAA
This sequence comes from Prosapia bicincta, assembly GCA_036971475.1. Taxonomy (NCBI): domain Eukaryota; kingdom Metazoa; phylum Arthropoda; class Insecta; order Hemiptera; family Cercopidae; genus Prosapia; species Prosapia bicincta. Next base: position 205,744,086 of record JBAIZL010000002.1, read on the forward strand.
ACAAAAAATTTACTTTGGAAAAAACTTATTGTGAAACTATTTTATGCTATTTTATTTGTGTTCATCATTAACAGTGAATATGACAATTATAATATTTGTGCATATGTTTCCAGCAAAAGTTACTTCTTGAGTTTTGTGTTTTTTATTGTTAAGTTTTATTATGGTCTTTTTAATAGCGCATCTGAAAAAAAATGTAAAAATTACTGCTTTGTTAAAATTGTGGTTTAAACTCAATTTTTTAGTCAATTCATATTTGTTTTATTTCAAGAATAACACATTTATTTATATGTGTATACTTTTCATTTAGAAAAAATTTATTTTTACCATTTTGTTCTGCTCTTTTTATCTATAAATGAATAAAATCCAAATTAGTTCAACAGGTTTTTAAATGATTTTTCCCAAATCTGAAATTGCCAATAACAGGCTGGTAATGTATCTTTAAGGCTTGGAGACTGGTGATTAAAGGATAATATTACAGCATTATAAGGTCGCAGTTATTGGAAAGCATTACAAGTCTGTGATACCTCTGAGAAATACATTAATGCATATACAATCCATGCATCTTTCTCAAATAAATTTCAGTAATAAATATCTCATTTAAATGTATTTGTAAAAGACTTTTTAATTTTTTTTGTAATATAAATTTTCAAACAACTTTTAAAATATCTCTAACCTCTGAACCTTCCTTTAAACTTCAGCAATTAATATAGTTGCTACTTTATGGTTTCATATGCAATGACAAATCAATGTTTAATCTTTACATATTGATCAATTTTTATTTTGCTTATAAAATTAAATTTTCCAAGTTTTTCTTTGACAACAACCATGTGATCTAACTAGCACAACTATTGCCCAAATTACAAACCGCCCTACTCACACACAATGTTATAAATCATATTATAAATTATGTACAGTGAAACCTTGACTTTACCTTCCTAGAATTTTAATTTTTCCATTTTCAATTTTATCTGACGATCACAAAAAAGCTCATGCTTTACATGTTAACAGTCTTCTGCTTTTGCAGTCTTCTGCAAAAGAAATTTCTTTTCAGTCAAATAATAAATCTTCATCATAATGCAATTTGTGGTGTGAAAGTAATCTATAGCAAATATTTTCTGTGCTGTGAACTATATTATATTAATAACAACTTCAGAAAATGTATAGCAAATGAAATCCAAATCTTCAAAGACATCAATATGTACCAAGCGGGATGCCTTTAAGTGCAGCAGCAAAATTAGTGCAACTGTAACATTGCTATACACACAAATAAAGGTAATTGTCCCATTTAGTCAGTAAACAATTTCAATCAAAAATATTTTAACACCTGATGCAGAAACTTAAAATGAATAGCAAAAATTAATGAAAAAAAAGCTACGTTTACATTCCAAACAATTGAAATTTTGGGAAAATTATTCCCTTCCTCCACGGTTACCTAAAACCTTATAAAATCAATGTTTCACGTTGATAATTAAAGGTTGAAACTAGAAAAATGCCTCGAAAAGTATTTAAACTTACTAGTGATGCAACAACAATTACAATTTTTTGAAATATCGCCCTCAATAAAAAACCATTTACCATTTACGTTTTGGTATTATAACGGCCACACACCTTTAGTGAGTGTACAACATTATTGCAATATTTTATACAACATTACTATATTAAAATATACCTATAAAGAACCCAGATAAGATGGATCTGGTTATAATTTTGTACAACATTACTATATACCTATGAAGTATTCAATTAGGATAGATTTCGTTCTAATTTTATACGACATTACTGTATATTTATATTAAAATATACCTATGAAATATCCAGTTGATAGAGTTGTAAGAAATGTAAAAGTTTTAAAAGTATACAGACACTTATTCCACAGTTATATGGGTTTCTAACTTTGGCCTAAAAACGGTATAAATTAGCGTACAATTGCAGCGTTATGTTGCCTGTGAAATCTGGTGCATGGTGTTTTGTTGAAAGTGATATTTTTCATAAATGTGTAATTTTTATAGTGTTACCAGTAAGTTTAAATACTTTGAGGCATTTTGCTAGTCTTAAGATTATAATCAAGGTAAAACATTGATTATGTAAGATTTAAGGTGACCGAGGGAGTGGTGATATATATTTTTTAAAAAATTGTAATTATTTGGGATGTGAGCGGAAGTTTTTTAATTTTTTTAAAAGTTATTTGTGATGAGTTTTTGCATTGGCTGGCAAAATGTTTCAGTCGAAATTGCTTACGTGCCTTAACAGATCAATTACCCAAATAAATAAATATACTTACTATTATATGTCATTTATTCTTAAACTCTGCAACTGTAGAGATAGCAGGAGTCGTATTTTACAGATATTGTATAGTGGTAAGACTTATTTACATTACATCAATTTGGTGCCATTTGCTTGATAACCACTCAAAGTACATGATAGTAACTTTATAAAAAAACTAGTACATTTTTTCTATGTCTGTAAAACAACTGATAGCCAGTAAAGTGTTTATTTCTTCCTAACAAGTGAAAATAAATATGTCTGCAGCTGCTTTCATAGTAGTTCTGTGACTAGTTTCTATTGACAGTTTATAGATGGCGTTGTTTCTGGTGTGGTGTTATTTTTGTTTCATCTATTTCTAACTGTTTATGACTGAGTTGGCAAAAGGCAGACATGAAATTTTAACTCAGTAAGATAAACAAGGCATCTAACAGGAACTAAAAACAAGCCCGCAGTAAACCTGTAATTAGTTTTTCTCTTCTAATAACATTTTAGTTTTTAATTTTATTATGTACATTTACATGTCCTCTTGAATCAATGAATATTTTCAACATTTAACATTTGTCTTCAAGTCTATAGTTCATGACTTATACACTATTAGTTTCATTTCAAGTTTTGCTTTGCATTCAGTAAAAAGGTTTTTTAAAAATACAAATTCATATACATAAAGAGAACTTAATTTTTTATTCTACTCTGTTGATGGTTATTAAAGGCATATTTTTTGGATGTTAGAAGCCTATTTCAGTATTGAGTAGTTAACTTTTAGAATTATATTTCAATTTGTTTTTATATACAATACAAGTCAGTTTTATTTCATTATTTATTGACTATCTGGCACAGTTGTACTTCCTAAATTAATACAAAAAAATCTAACTTACTAGTTCTCTAAAGTATTAACACTATAAATTTAATTGCAGTATACAATGATGTAATTTTGTACTAAAAGCAAGAACAAATGAAATTCGTGCATTATGGTAGTACAAATGTTTTTACATTTATATCCAGAACTTCACTAATGTATACTTTGATTGTTTCAATTTTCTCTTGTATTTATCTACAAATTGGTATATATAACCTAATGTATTAACACTTTTTAATATTTATGTTCCCTTTTGTATTTATTTAGATATCATAAGTCTCTGTTCAAGCCACTTCCTTATTTATTTCTTGTAACACGATTCCTGCACCCAGAGATTCAAATTGCCTGAAATGTTATATGATGCTGTTTAGGTCCATAGTATTTCGTATAGGCCTATTAACCCATAACAGATCTAATTAGATCCACATTGCGGCACTAAGCGGCTATGAATTAATTCTTTGCGTTAATTAAATTGTATTTTGCTCCAAAACATTCTTACTTATATACAACAAAATATATATATTTTATATGGGTGATTGTTTTAATCATTATTTTGTACCTTATTTAGTTTATTATTTGTTTATTGATAATGTTTTGTAATCATTAGAAAAGACAAATTACAAGTCACTCACGGTTTGAACTTTGCGTTAGATTGTAGGCCATGCTTTTATTATTCATTTGAGATATACACAAAAACATTCTAAATATAAACAATATTTACACATATTTATAATAATTTTTGAATTTTATTTTAGTGTGATAGAGTTTAAAGCACTCTAAGTCTATATGTAATGCAACTTCAATCACTCATACTCATATCTTGTCTTGAATCTGATTCCCTTGTCATAACATACCTTACATCATATTTTAAATAATAAACCCAATAACCACAAATTAACTTTATTTATTCACCTAATGTGGCTATTGGGTTTATTATTTAAAATATTATAACATAGGCCACAGCTGCTCAAGAAAATCATTATACCTTACATCGTTTTGTCAGAAATTTTTTTCTTTGGCGTAAGTTTGATCGGAAAATGAGACCAATTTTTAACTTGCAGACGTAATGTGTTGTATCATATTTTTTTACGGTCAGAGGTAACTCTGGGAGATCATATTTTGACAGGAAATTTTTTTATAAAGTTATTTGATAATTTGTATAAAGCATCTTTTCGTTTGGTTAATGATTTTATCAATTCTAAATAGTGTAAATTAATTGTAAATTGCAACATATAATAGATGGAAAAGATTTTATATAGGTCTTAGTCATTCTTCTCATTATACGGAAGCTAGCAAGTTGTTTCATACCAAACATGCCGTTATTGTATAGTCACAATTATATGGTTATCAATGGTCATATTGGGTGTCTATTTCCTTGTCAACAAAAGGTTTCCTCTTTCTTATTTTAGTTTCTCTAAAATTCAGGTCAGCTTGAAGTGTGGCCACAACAATATCTTTCAACATAGCCACTACAATTCCTTCTTAAGATCTACAGATAGCATAACTTTTTTTAGTTTACATTCTTTGAAATTTCTTGGTATATCAAACCTAGTTTTCAAAGCAGTTGCCGTTCCATGAGTGTTATTCTTTAGCAATTTGACAAATAACCTGCATAAAACACACCGATTATCTAAAAAAATTGTATATCTCAAGCCCTTGAATGAAAGGATAAGATCTTAAACTTGAAACATTGGCTATAAATTCATTACATACTTTGTCCTCTAATATAAATTTAGAACATAGAACAATATCCAGAAATCATTTGACTTCACTTTTTGAATTTTTATTCCAAATCTTGCTTGTTTTTACAGTTGAATTGTATGACCTTATATGCATAAAACCCTCAAGGAATAATTTTGCAGTGGTACATAAATTTTTTTAAAAAATTGTTTCAAAATGTCTTGTTATAAGCCTTAATTTTTTAAATTTGTCAGTAGTATCTTCCCCAGATTCATTGTAAAAATGAAGAAACATAGATACAGCCAAAAACCTGGAAATAGAATAGTTTCTAAATAAAATAGTGACTAATATTTTTGCTCAGATTGTTACGTTCGAATATTCGGTTTGTTCACTTGTAAGATCATTATATATAATGCCAAATAGCTTCATAACTTACCCCATATAAGAGGTGCCCAGTTACTATCAGATTTCAGGTTTTTACTTTAGAGGTTATTTATCTATTTCTGGGTATAATTGTTGATTTCCTGCACTATTATATCCAAAAACTCATTTCCACATAAAACACTAACAATATCTAATGCTGTAAAATTATCCCCTAACTGACCTTAATTATTTTTTTTTAACCTGGAAATCCTGTATATGGGATATTTTTTTACTAGGTTCACTCTTACTCTTTTCCAATAAATGGCCACCTCGGACGAACACAGATTTTCTATTTTCACACAACCATAAGCTGATGAACAATGCCAAGTGAAGACTATACTTAGCTTCTTACTATAACAGGCATAAAAACTAAAAACAGGTTCTATTATGATTAGAGCGTCTGACAGAAGTTCAATAAATATCCCTCGAAAACACACATACACACACACACACACACACACACATATCTATTCTCATATGACATATTAGATATTGAACTATCTCGTAGCAAACAAACAGCTGGGCTCATCTGTATTTCCACAACCAATAATGTGTTGACACTAATGACCTCGTCAGTAAAGCGCAATGGGTTAAAATATTTTTATATTTGTAGTCTAATGAGCAGAATACAATTGGCCTGAGTTAGAAGCTGGCGAATAAAATCAGGCAAGGTTAACCACTGGAAGGTTGTTTAACACCTCATGGTTGAGTTTTATTTTTCAACACGGTTATCCTGGACACACTTTCCAGTAGATTGTGATCTATAAACTATTGCGCATAGTGTCTACAGTAAAATTTTAAGGTTTTATTTACACAATTGACTGAGTCCTAGGCTTTTTATGTAGTGAAACACATAAGGAACAGAAATATCAAAAATATGTGGTAAACTATACAAAATGTGTATTTATAAGTTTTTCTATAATTTTGTTCAGGTTTTGCTGTAAATGCAAAAACAAGAAGTATTTTCTCTTGATAAAAACTGATCATTCAAACTTTTAATGCTGTGATTTCTTTCTTTTTATTACAATGACCTCATTTACCCAACTTCCAGCTGCAGCCCTAAGTTTTCTGTGTAACTTTCAAGTGTTTGCTGTATGCAGAAAATTTAATCTAATGCTAGTTGAGAGTTTGCTCGTTTAATTGGTTAGCTAATGCTAATATGAGTTAGTATCCAATGGAATATAGGTTTTCCTGTATATTTTGTAGCTTCATCAGATTATTATAAAGACGCCGGTTATTAGAAATAAACGTCTTACATTGTTATTCAATGTCCTCACTAGAAGACATAACGCACAATATTCCTTATATATGTCACAAAAGAATTATGCTATACATTAAAACCAATAATTATGATTCCATGTCATATATATTAAGTTCTTAAAAATAACTGTTACCATGTCACTGTAAAGTAACCTGCTTCAAAATTGTCTTTTTTTACTGATCCCTCAGTAGAATTCTAATAAGTTTATGAAAGAATTTTAAGAGTTTTCTTTGTAACTTTAACAGATTTTTTTATTTATTGTTAAAATAATCTGTGAACTGAACAATAAAACTTAAATTTTTCATTTCTAGGTTTAAAAAAAATAGTATTAAAAAGTTTGTTCAAGAATTAACATGTTTCATTTATTATTATAACTACCGTTATAGATAGTAATCTAAGCAACAGATTATTTTATTTTCCCAAAATTTTTAACGTAATTTCAATTAAGTCTCATTCAAGGCTTTGTTATTGCTTTAGCAACACCTGAAGATAGATGCTGACTTCAGTTTTAATTAAATTTGACACAGCGTATTTACCTTAACAATAGCTTTAATTATAATAGTAACAGCTCCAAACGGCTAAAAATGTATATTTTACTTTGTTTATGTAAATACATTGAATGTAAAAGAATGTTACATTCTCTAAATTGGTTAACTTTTGTCAGTTTCTATTCTCTGTGTACGAGAAGTAAAATCTCTGTGAAGAGAGTAAAATAAAGGTTTCACTGTCTGTATTTTGTAGATATAGTGTGTGATAAAACTGTTACTAATTGTTAGGAATATACTGTGGTTGAATTTAATAATAAATACACAAAAACCTCTTAACCACAAACTTTCTTTAATTTACCCTAATGTACATTTCAGTTACAAAGTAACCATCCTCAGAGGGATAACATACAAAGACTAGAGTCTTTGTATGTTATCCCTCTGAGGATGGTTACTTTGTAACTGAAATGTACATTAGGGTAAATTAAAGAAAGTTTGTGGTTAAGAGGTTTTTGTGTATTTATTATTTATTATGTGATAAAACTGGTTATTGTAAACCAATTAAGTTTTTTAAACAAAAATAAGTAGTTTTTGCAAACATTAAGACAAATTCACTTATAAATTAAAAACCTATAAAGCTGCTTACTCTTATTCCAGTTATCATAATTGTTATGTAATAGAAATCTGGCAGTAGAATGCAACGGACAGTGGAACCATCTCTAACATGTTCAACAACAGCCTTGAAAGGTTTACCTGCGGCTTTATCCACAAAGTTTAACATGTTCTCTATAGACCATTTAACGTCGCGAACATGCTGGAAAAAAAATAAGATTAAAAATATTTCTGAAAATTACATCTCTTTATTGTAATAATAATTTTTTTATGGAAAATCTCAAGACTTAATATTAAATATAATTAAACTGAAAATATAATTAATTTGTAGAGAAAAATACAGCTATTAATTATATATCACTACTATCTCCTTTTATATAACAAATGCTCACTAACTCACTCTTGTATTAGAATGGAAAACAGTGTGCAAAATCGTAATGTACAAAGAATTATTGACAACCAATATAGCTAAATATTCATTAGCAATGAAAACACCATAACTGAACTGTACAGTTTGACATACTACACCAAGCAGTTTTATTTGCAAACTAAGAGTTATATACAGACCCATTAATTGAATACCTGTGATTAACGCTCTTGAAATTATTGAGAAAATGTTTTAAAAAACAATATTGTTAAGCAATGCTGTACCTTTAACTCTTTGATTAGCATTCATGTACCAGTACGTGAGCTCATACTACGCCCAGCAGGAACATTCCCGTATATGTACGTTCTACCATTTCTCTTCAGATTAGCATAGCCATAGGTTTACGATTTTTTCCCTGTGTATTGTGCTGTATTCTAGGTTAAATATTTCCAACTATCTGGACAATAAATATTACATAGAGTACATAGTCACCATTATTTTGTGCCCAAAGTCTATGGGGTTTCCCGCGTATATTTATGGATCATTTTGAAGTTTGTGCAGTATTTTACAATGAAAGTGTTTTATAAAATAATAGATTACTAGATAATTTTTGGCAAAGAAATATACAGTAAACGTCAAGTAAAGTTGGGTCAGCATGAGAAAATAAGTAAATAAAAAAAATATTAACAAATATTACAATAACTTCAAAAATTAAAAGAAAAAAAAAAATAGAAAAAAGAAAAAATGTAAAAGTCTGCCAAGAATATGTTGCTCCCTGGGGTCATACCAGGGCAGGCACATGTTGCTAATCAAATGGTTAAATTTCTCTTATGTTGACAAATCTTTCTGAATTCAGGCAAGGATTTAAGAGAGGCCTTAAGGAGTATTGTATGAATCATACACAACTTTACAAGTTGTTTATAAATTTAGAATTTGCCAAATCATAAACTGGCCAAAATCAGAGTTCAGGACATCTATCAGAGTTCAGCACAGTTGGCTATCAATGACAACAAACTGATGCCAGCTGATCTGTGATTTGTGGGAATTGCCTTTTTAATTGTGTTGGAAATTGAAGAAGAAATCAGCATTGGGTTGCCATGAAATTTTGACTGGGAAATTTAACATATATTGTGTTCCAGTAAAAGCAGTGCTATCAATGCTTGTAAACCAAGACAAAATTTTTTTTCACAATTAGATAATAACATAGATGGAAATACATGCCCATATTTTAGCAAAAGATTTACCAATGATAAAGTAAAATTTTAATCCTTGAATGAAAATTTTAATGATGTTAGGTCCACCATTTTCACTCCTCAATAATTTGCCGACTTCAAAAGTTCACAAAACTAGTAGCTCTGTATACCATCTGAGCAAACTGTGCAATATAAGCATCTCATTTTGTTAATATAGCTTGGTGTAACATGGTACACAAATATTATCTATACAGTTTCAGGACAATTTTTTCAACAGACGTCGAACATTATAAGAAAATAATATTTTTTAAATTTAATTGTTCATCTTGAAATACTCAACAATTTAAATTTTCAAAGCATATGTTAAAACTTCATACATCACTATTATGAAACTTGAATGTTAATAAAAGAAAAGAGGAAAATCCAAGTAGAACTTCTGTCACACAAATATCTCTGAGTAAGAAATGATAAACCAATTACCTTGTAGGAAATAATAAAGCAATTATCTTAATCAAATATCTAACTATGTTATCTAAAGAAGCAACTTAGTACTTCATAGACATACATCCAACAAGCTACTAGAGTTTTATATTTCATTTAAACAAATAGGACTGGAGATACTAACAAGTTTAATTCAAATAAATAAAGTCTCTATCCCACAAGTAACTTTTTCCTTTATTTAATACCTTATGTACATTTTAATTGCATAGCAATCATCCTCAGAGGCAATTTACAAAACAATTACATTAAAACAACATTTTTTATCAAACATTCACACAGGTAACTACTTTGCTACACCACTTTTACATTGTCGGACTAATCACGTTGCAGTGAATTCTCCCCTCTGCAACTAGGTCCAGTCTCTCAACTTCTGAGATGAACCCGTTACACATGGAGTTACTGTAACTCTTCGCCATGGAAGTTGAGAGACCGGACCACATTGGATAGGGGGAAATTTACTGTAACGTGATTAGTTAGACAATGTAAAAGGAATGTGGCAAAGCAGTTACTGTTGTATATATTTGTTGAAAAATGTTGTTTAAATGTAGTTGTTTAGTAAATTACCTCTGCCGATGATTGCCATGCAATTAAAATGTGCATAAGGTATTAAATAGAAGAAAAGTTATTTGTGATATAGAGGTTTTGTTTATTTAAATTAAACATTACACCATAGTTAATTTATACAGATTTACTAACAAGTGTATAATTTAGTTTGAATTATTTTATTCTATACTACAAAGTGTAAATTCAGTAAACATTCAATTTTAATCTATTACAAAACTCAAACAATACATAAATAAGATTAGTGGAGCACAACAGTATGTAGCAGAAAAAGTATTACAAACGATACAATGCATATTTATGATATAATGCATATTTTTCAAGAAAGTACTGTTTACATATTAAGTTCATGTTTTAGGTTTTTGGCTATTATTTGTGATATTTTATAGGCAGGTGCATTTTTAAAATTTATTAAGGGTCTTATGGGATTGTTGATTTTATGTATTTTGATGAGGGTGTTCATTTTGGGGGGTTTTGGGTTGTCTATTGTATATTGGTAATGGGTTTTTTTGCTGAATAAATTGTCATTGTTTTTTTCTAATTGTATGATTTCGTTTTGGTATTTTTTAGTGGGGCCTTTGTTTAATTCTATGCAATTGTTGGACTTTATGAATTCTTCTGTTTTTTTGTTATATTCTGTTTTTGATATGATTACTGTGGCGTTGCTTTTGTCCACTTTAGTTGCAATTATTTTGTTTTTGAATAGTTTTTGTTTCAATTTGTTAATTTGGTTTATTTGTATTTTATTTTCAATGGGATTTTCGTTTTTGATTTTTTTGTTGATAATTTTGTTGGTTTCGTGTGATGCTATGTTTCTGATGTTATCTTGATTTTCGTAATTTATAAGATTTATTGCCAGTTCTGTTTCAACTATGAGGTTTTCTATTGTGTTTTGTAATTTTGGTTTGATGTTGGTTTTTGTGCTATTTTCGAATATCTTTATTTCTTCTTTGGTGAAATTCGTTTTTGTGAGGTTTATAAAACTTGGGTGGAATTGATGGAGTGTTGTGATATTGTCTATGTTATTTTGTTTTTCTATTAGTTTGTTAAGTTTAGATTCTATTTTTTGATTTTTAATTGAAGTAAATTTCTTGCATTTTTCTTGAATTTTGATATATTTATAATGCCATTGGTTTTGTTTAAGTGTGTTAGCTAATTCTAGGTGGGTTTTTAAGAGTGTATTAGTTAATTTGTTTTTCTTTGTGTATAGATATTTAATTTCGTTTTTTACCCATGGAGTTTCAGCTTGTTAAGCAGTTTTTTGTGCAGAATTAGTTTGGGTTTTTATTATTATTTTGGCATATTTCGGTGTTATTTTGTTTTTAATGCATTGTTTAAAATGACAATCTGGGAACAACTAGAAATTTATAAAAATAAAAATATCAATAAAAATTAATATATACCACCAAAATACTGAACACATAAGAAACAATTTTAATAATAAAATTAACCTAATAAAAACGGAAAAACAAAAAAACGGAACAATATATAAATAAAAAAGAAATTATAAAACTCAGAGAAAAACTAGAAAACAACGACTACTTAATATTAAAATGAGATAAAACAAATGCACCAGTAATAATAGAAAATACCAAATACATCGATTAAATGACTAACTACATAAAAGAAAATAAATATGAACAAATCCCAGACCCAACTAGCAAATACCTTATTACAATAAAAAACTTAATAGTCACTCACCGAAATACCCTAAACTATAACAATAAATTAAAATACCACACAAGACTATACCCATTCAAACCATGTGCACGAATATTATCAGGCATACCTAAAATCCACAAACCCAACACACCATTTAGACCACTTTAAATTTCACAACAGCACCATCTTACATAATCGCGAAAATACTAGACAAAATAATAAGATCTAAAATACATATCAACAACACATACAACATAAAAAATTGATATGAATTAATTAATAAAATAAAAACAATAAAAACAAACGGCAACACAAAAATAATAAGTTATGACATAACTAACATGTACCCTAGCATCCCAATAGAAGAAACCATAGAAATAATAAAAAACAAACTAATACACAATAACGAAAAAAGGAAACACAATAGATAGTATCATTACGCTAACCAAACACATATGTAACCAAAATTACTTCCAATTTAACAATAAATACTATAAACAAACAACTGGACTCCCCATGGGATCACCCATATCATCTGTCATGTCAGAAATATATTTACAACACTTTGAACAAATAATAATTAAACCTATACTAAACACACACAATATTTCACTATGGACATGGTATGTAGACGATATACTTGTAATATACCAAACTACCATTCACAACGAACACGTCATAATATTAAACAAACTAAATACATACAACGAAAACATACAATTCACCGTTGAAACAAAAACAAATAGAACGATCAACTATCTCGACATCACATTAAATATAAATGATAATAAAATAGAAACTACAGTATACAGGAAACCTACTTCCAACAACACCACAAAACACTACAAATCTAACCACCCCTGGACACACAAAATTAACACTTACAGTAACATGATAAATAAAGCAATAAAATACACACAGGATAACAAACAAAAATTAAATGAAGAATTAGATAACATTACAAAAATAGCAGTAGAAAATGCATACAACAAACATCTTATAAAAAATATATACAATAAATTCACAAAAAAAGCCTAACCTCAACACAATACTACAACCGGGACACAAAAATAATAAAAATAAAAAAATCTACCTAAAATATAAATACACCAATAACAAAATAGAAAAAATAACAAAGAATACTACACTCCAACATACAAACCAAACAACAAAATAATAAAATATCTTAATAACACAAACCACAAAACAAATTCAGAAAAACATAACCTATCAGGAATTTACAAAATTACATGTAACAACTGTAACACATTTTACATAGGGAAAACAACCAGATCATTTAAAATAAGATTTGAAGAACATTATAGAACATTCAAAAGTAAAAATACATAAGCATTAAATGTAGCAGCACACCTAATATCACATAAACATGAAATAACAAATTACGAAAATAACCTAACCATAATTGAAATAAATAATAACCCAATAGAACTAAACTCACTAGAAAAATACCACATTTATAAAAACATACACAACAATTAATTTAATCTATAAACAACATATACAGAAGACATACTATTAAAAAACATAATACACAAGACTCAAGAGGAAACGTATATGACGTCAACAATTACCAACACGACTGACCGAACATCTGCACCAGAAAAATTAAGAAAAAGTAATCAGTGATTCGACAATGGTCAAATGACCGAAAGGCGCCTCATCACTCAAGGTAAAATCATTGCACTCAATGGTGGATAAAATTACTTACAATAGTAATATATTAACTTCATATATATATATATATATATATATATATATATATATTTTTAGGTTAGTGCTTATTTCCAAGAGATTGCAGTTTTGGACTATTGCCTTTAGGTAAGTCTGTCAGTCTCCTATCAAGTCCAAAAAAAAATTCCTATATATATATATATATATATATATATGAAGTTAATATATTACTATTGTAAGTAATTTTATCCACCATTAAGTGCAATAATTTTACCTTGAGTGATGAGGCACCTTTCGGTCAATTGACCATTGTCGAATCACTGATGTTTTTCTGTTGTAGATGTTCGGTCTGTGAAGTTGGTGTTTGTTGACGTTACGCGCACTTTTTCTTGATCTGTGTGTATGATGTTTCTATATAGTATGTCTTCTGTATATGTTGTTTGTAGATTCATTAAATTGTTGTGCATGTTTTTATAAATGTGGTATTTTTCTAGTGAGTGTAGTTCTATTGGGTTGTTATTTATTTCAAGTATGGTTAGGTTATTTTCGTAATTTGTTATTTCGTGTTTATGGGATATTAGGTGTGCTGCAACATTTGATACTTTAGAATTTTTGTTTTTGAATGCTCTATAATGTTCTTCAAATCTTATTTTAAATGTTCTGGTTGTTTTTCCTATGTAAAAAGCGTTACAGTTGTTGCATGTGATTTTGTAAATTCCTGATAAGTTATGTTTTTCTGAATTTGTTTTGTGGTTTGTGTTATTAAGATATTTTATTATTTTGTTGTTTGGTTTGTAAGTTGGAGTGTAGTATTCTTTGTTGTATATATTTGTTATTTTTTCTATTTTGTTATTGGTGTATTTATGTTTTAGGTAGATTTTTTTATTTTCATTATTTTCGTGTTCCGGTTGTAGTGTTGTGTTGAGGTTAGGTTTTTTTGTGAATTTATTGTATATATTTTTTATAATGTGTTTGTTGTATCCATTTTCTATTGCTATTTTTGTAATGTTATCTAATTCTTCATTTAATTTTTGTTTGTTATCCTGTGTGTATTTTATTGCTTTATTTATCATGTTACTGTATCATGTCACATCAAAACAACAACATAACCTAAAAAATAGCCTAGAACCAACCCACACCTCTAACAACAATAAATTCATAAACTTAACTAAAACACAATTTACTGAAAAAGAAAAAATAATAATAACAAATTCCTTCAAATATAACCTACCTAACTTCAACAAAAAACAAATAATAAAAAACCTAATAGTTGACACAGAATCTAACATCCACAAAATTACCCACCAAAATACTGAACACATAAGAAACAATATTAATAATAAAATTAACCTAATAAAAACGGAAAAAAACAAAAAAACGGAACAATATATTAATAAAAAAGAAATTATAAAACTCAGAGAAAAACTAGAAAACAACGACTACTTAATATTAAAATCAGATAAAACAAATACACCAGTAATAATAGAAAATACCAAATATATCGATTCAATGACTAACTACATAAAAGAAAATATATACGAACAAATCCCAGACCCGACTAGCAAATACCTTATTACAATAAAAAACTTAATAGTCACTCACCGAAACACCCTAAACTGTAACAATAAATTAAAATACCACACAAGACTATACCCATTCAAACCATGCGCACCAATATTATCAGGGATACCTAAAATCCACAAACCCAACACACCATTTAGACCACTAATAAATTTCACAACAGCAGCATCTTACATAATCGCAAAAATTCTAGACAAAATCATAAGATCTAAAATACATATCAACAACACATACAATATAAAAAATGGATACGAATTAATTAATAAAATAAAAACGATAAAAACAAACAGCAACACAAAAATAATAAGTTATGACATAACTAACATGTACCCTAGTATCCCAATAGAAGAAACCATAGAAATAATAAAAAACAAACTGATACACAATAACGAAAAAAGAAACATAATAGATAGTATCATTACGCTAACCAAACACATATGTAACCAAAATTACTTCCAATTTAACAATAAATATTATAAACAAACAACAGGACTCCCCATGGGTTCACCCATATCATCTGTCATGTCAGAAATATATTTACAACACTTTGAACAAATAATAATTAAACCTATAATAAACACACACCATATCTCACTATGGACAAGGTATGTAGACTATATACTTGTAATATACCAACCTACCATTCACAACGAACACATCATAATATTAAACAAACTAAATACATACAACGAAAACATACAATTCACTGTTGAAACAGAAACAAATAGAACAATTAACTTCCTCGACATCACTTTAAATATAAATGATAATAAAATAGAAACTACAGTATACAGGAAACCTACTTCCAACAACACCACAATACACTACAAATCTAACCACCCCTGGACACACAAAATTGACACTTACAGTAACATGATAAATAAAGCAATAAAATACACACAGGATAACAAACAAAAATTAAATGAAGAATTAGATAACATTACAAAAATAGCAATAGAAAATGGATACAACAAACACATTATAAAAAATATATACAATAAATTCACAAAAAAACCTAACCTCAACACAACACTACAACCGGAACACGAAAATAATGAAAATAAAAAAATCTACCTAAAATATAAATACACCAATAACAAAATAGAAAAAATAACAAATATATAAAACAAAGAATACTACACTCCAACTTACAAACCAAACAACAAAATAATAAAATATCTTAATAACACAAACCACAAAACAAATTCAGAAAAACATAACCTATCAGGAATTTACAAAATCACATGCAACAACTGTAACGCCTTTTACATAGGAAAAACAACCAGAAGATTTAAAATAAGATTTGAAGAACATTATAGAGCATTCAAAAACAAACGAAATAACAAATTACGAAAATAACCTAACCATACTTGAAATAAATAACAATCCAATAGAACTAAACTCACTAGAAAAATACCACATTTATAAAAACATACACAACAATTTAATGAATCTACAAACAACATATACAGAAGACATACTATATAGAAACTTCATACACACAGATCAAGAAAAAGTGCGCGTAACGTCAACAAACACCAACTTCACAGACCGAACATCTACAACAGAAAAACATCAGTGATTCGACAATGGTCAATTGACCAAAAAAGGTGCCTCATCACTCAAGGTAAAATTATTGCACTTAATGGTGGATAAAATTGCTTACAATAGTAATATATTAACCTCATAAAGTCAGTGCAACGGAAAAACAATGGATAACGTTAAATATCAAGAATATATATATATAGAACATTATATAGAACATTATAGAGCATTATATAGAACATTATAGAGCATTCAAAAACAAAAATTCTAAAGTATCAAATGTTGCAGCACACCTAATATCCCATAAACACGAAATAACAAATTACGAAAATAACCTAACCATACTGGAAATAAATAACAACCCAATAGAACTAAACTCACTAGAAAAATACCACATTTATAAAAACATACACAACAACTTAATGAATCTACAAACAACATATACAGAAGACATACTATACAGAAATATCATACACACAGATCAAGAAAAAGTGCGCGTAACGTCAACAAACACCGGCTTCACGGACCGAGCATCCACAGCAGAGAAAAATCAGTGATTCGACAATGGTCAACGACCGAAAGGTGCCTCATCACTCAAGGTAAAATTATTGCACTTAATGGTGGATAAAATTACTCACATAGTAATATATTAACTTCATATATATATATATATATATATTTTTTTTTTTTTGGACTAGGAGACTGACAGACTTACCTTGGTAAGAGTCCACTCTGTAGTCTTGAAATAGAAACACATAAAAGCACTTAAACAATGATATATTTCAACCACACAGTGGTCTTTGTCAATCGAAGAGAAAACACAAAAAGAAATATGAGAGAATGAAATAATTGTAATCACAGATTGTGTAGAGTAGAAATCAGATGTCACAGATGCACAGATTAAAGATATATATATTGTTTCCATGAACATATGAGTGATTATAGTTTATATAAGTCTGTCAGGGGAAAAGAGATAAGGCTATTTGGAAAAAAAAAAAAAAAAAAAAAAAAAAAAAAAAAAAAATGAATAGATTTATCTGATGTTGAGGTTAGGGGATTCTCTGGACTTGCTATACCACTGGTATGATAGTTCCCACCTTCTCAGTTCTGAGGGATTGCAATCAGGGGGGAGTGATTTAATTATTTTTGTGGTATAGCAGTCATCAAAAGTTGTGATGTTGTGGCTCGCAGCATGTTGAGCTGTTGGTCTATCCATATTCATAATTTTAACATCATGTCTGTGGCCATTCATTCTGATATTCAGACCATCCGTGGTCAGGCCTATGTACTGTGCTGAGCAAAGTTTACATTGTAGCTGGTATATGACATTTTTCGATGTACAATTATGATGACCCTGTATTTTGAAGACCATTTTTGTTGTTTGGCTGTTGAAACTATTTGCTGAGGGGTGTATTGGACACGTCTTGCATCTAGGTCTATTACATGGGAAGGAGCCATGAGGAAGTTTGTGTGGTTTCTCTGCATCAGGGTCTGGTAGTTTAGGATGTACTAGGATGTTTTTCAAGTTGGGAGGTTGCTTGTACCAAATTTGCGGTGGATTGGTGAAAAGATTTTTGGTGTGGACGGAAGCTTGAAGAATTTTGAAGCCTTCTCTCAATATCTTGTTGAGTTTATGTAGACCAGGATGGTAGTCTGTTATTAAAGACAGTTTATTTTGTTCTGTTTGTGGTTTATGGTGAACTGAGGATTGTGCTGAATGAATTTGGTTTTCAATGAGTTTTTTTGGGTATCCTCTTCTCTGGAAGGCTGTTGATATCTTTCTATTAAAATCTTCCAATTCCCTATCATTCGAACAGATTCTCTTACCCCTAATTGCATGACTGTATGGAATGGATCGTTTTATGTTTATTGGGTGGTTGCTGTGGATATGGAGATATTGTAGGTGGTTTGTAGGTTTGATGTGAATTCCTGTGTTGATATTTCCATTCTGGAGAACCTCCGATCTTGGACCTCTACATCCAAAAAGGTGATGGCTGATGTAGATTTCTCCCAGGTAAATTGAAGTGTGGAGAATTGTGTCAGGCTGTCTAAAAATGTCTCAAGTGTTGAGGCACCCTGTGTCCAAATTAGGAAGATGTCATCTATATATCTATACCAACATAATGGCTGGTGTGTTTGTGTCTTTAGAAAACTTTCTTCCAACAATCCCATGTACAGATTTGCGTACGATGGTGCCATTCTGGTACCCATTGCTGTTCCCTTTATTTGAAGGTAGTTCCTTCCCTCAAACTGAAAGTTGTTCTTCTCGAGGATGAACCTGGTCAGGTTCACAAGAAAAGGTGTAGTGGGAGAAGGCTTGCCTGGGCGTTTGTTTAGAAAATTCTCTATTGCAGATAGGCCATGTGCATGAGGGATGTTGGTATAGAGAGAGGTGACATCTATGGTGACCAAAATAGTTACCGGGGGTAGAGGTACAGATATTTGTGAGGTACTCACAGAAGCAAATAAGCAACTGTCAGACATCACAACATACAAAATACTTACAGATAACCCTACTACAGAATTCAACAATTTACTCTCGGACCTACTCAAATATACAGCTCCTGAACAAAATATTTCGGAAACATCTCTAAAATTATTATATAATGAAAACCCCTCTACTCCTCAATTCTATATATTACCAAAGATCCACAAAAACATAATCCCTCCACCTGGTAGACCAATAATTGCTGGCTGCAATTCAGTAACGGAAAGAATTTCAGCTTTCCTCGACTCACACCTTCAACCCTTAGTAAAGAACCTTCCATCACATACCCAGGACACCAATCATTTCATAGATCGACTCTCACAAATATCTGCATTAAATGTAGCAGCACACCTAATATCACATAAACATGAAATAACAAATTACGAAAATAACCTAACCATAATTGAAATAAATAATAACTCAATAGAACTAAACTCACTAGAAAAATACCACATTTATAAAAACATACACAACAATTAATTTAATCTACAAACAACATATACAGAAGACATACTATTAAAAAACATAATACACAAGACTCAAGAGGAAACGTATATGACGTCAACAATTACCAACACAACGGACCGACCATCTGCACCAGAAAAATTAAGAAAAAGTAATCAGTGATTCGACAATGGTCAAATGACCGAAAGGCGCCTCATCACTCAAGGTAAAATCATTGCACTTAATGGTGGATAAAATTACTTACAATAGTAATATATTAACTTCATATATATATATATATATATATATATATATATTATAATAAAGATGATTATTTTTTCTTGATTTGTTATAATTATTAAATAACTTCAAAAAGTTCATAACCAAGATATATTGATTATATATCTTGATTATTATCTTATATATATCTTGATTATGAACTTTTTGAAGTTATTTAATATATATATATATATATATATATATATATATATATATATATAGGAATTTTTTGGACTTGATAGGAGACTGACAGACTTACCTAAAGGCAATAGTCCAAAACTGCAATCTCTTGGAAATAAGCACATATAAAAAACACATATAAAACACTTAATACACTTTTATTTGAAATATTTCGATCAACATGATCTTCTTCAGTCAAGAAAGAGAAAACAAAACAAAAGATTGAAGTGAACCACAGATGTGTATAAACATCCAAATGTCACAGATTCACAGATTTATAGTTTATGATATAGAGCTATATGTGATATGTGTAGAAATTGTTAAATGTGAATCGTGTAAAGATTGGTTACTTGAAACTAGATATTAAAAGTCTGTCAGAAGGAAGGTAATGGAGCTGTTAAAAATGGTAGAAGTTAGGGGGAAGTTAAAAGGAGTTTTATCTGATGTTGAGGTTAGGAGGCTCTCTAGATTTGGTATACCATTGGTATGATAACTCCCATCTTCTTAATTCTGAAGAGTTGCAATCCGGGGGGAGGGCTTTAATTATTTTGGTGGTATAGCAATCATTGAAAGAGACGATGTTGTGACTAGCAGCGTGTTGAGCGGTTGGCCTGTCTATGTTCATGGTTCCAACGTCATGTCTGTGGCCATTCATTCTGATGCTCAGACTATCCGTGGTAAGGCCTATGTACTGTGCCGGGCAAAATTTACATTGTAACTGGTATATTACATTACTGGATGTACAAGTATGATGACCCTGAATCTTGAAGTCCACATTGGTTGCTAGGCTATGGAAACTATTTGTTGGGATGTGTATTGGACATGTCTTGCATCTTGGACTATATATATAGATTTTTTGGACTAGGAGACTGACAGACTTACCTTGGTAAGAGTCCACTCTGTAGTCTTGAAATAGAAACACATAAAAGCACTTAAACAATGATATATTTCAACCACACAGTGGTCTTTATCAATCGAAGAGAAAACACAAAAAGAAATATGAGAGAATGAAATAAAATAATTATATATATTCTTAATATTTTACGTTATCCATTGTTTTTCCGTTGCACTGACTTTATGAAGTTAATATATTACTATTGTAAGTAATTTTATCCACCATTAAGTACAATGATTTTACGTTGAGTGATGAGGCGCCTTTCGGTCACTTGACCATTGTCGAATCACTGATTATTTTTTCTCTAAATTGAGTGTTTTTCTCCCACATAAAAATTAAAATACAAACCTGAGAACGTTCTACAGTTGTATTCCATATTCCCTTTCCTGCAGCCTTGGCTTGATTTTCTGCCTCTTGTAAGTTAGCAACATCAGGGCCTGTACCTCTGGTGGTCGCAAGACCCTCAGCGACCAGTAGTTCATTAATGTTTTCTCCTGATGTAATATCTAAAAACATAAATTATAAACAAACATTAACAGCTATGTAATGTTTAAATAGAAAGAAATTAAAATAGAAACAATATTTATAAATAAATTGTTTAGCGCTATAGAAAATAAATAGTAAAAGAAAAAGACTTTATTGATTTTTAAACATTTGTAAAAAAAAGTTTATTATACTAGTATCTTTATTTCCACAACTATACTTTTTTGGAATGTTTCCCACGATTATAAAAACTTGTTAATAATATTTAGAGTATGTTGTGTAGTTTCCATGATTCCAAACAAATTCAAAGATATTTGAATAAAGAAATACTTAAAACTTATAGTATACTACTACAAATTTTTTCCTAAGGAATTATATATTCTACATATTTTTTTTAATTCTAAATTTTGACCATTGGGTTAGTACTGTTCGTGAAAGACACTTGAGTATTGGAATATTAAACCCTGATTTTATTAAAAATTCATGCAAATAAATCAACTAAATCCTTTATAAATGAATTTGACTTTTAGTTCAAGTATGTTATTGTTTTGTAGTTTTTTTTCTATTAATTTTGACTTTTCGATACTTCATGCTAATAGCACTTTAGTAATTATAATTAGATTTGTATAAATTTAATTCCTTAGAAACATAACTTACTAGACAAAAACTTTTCACATTTTAGTTTACTTTTTGTTGATTGATCATATTGGGAAGGAAAATCTCAATAAATAATATTTTATTGTTTAATTGTTATTTTTATGTTTGTAAATATCTTATTTAGATGATTTCCTGAAAATTGTTTGCTATACAAAATTAGACTTTTGAAACATAATTTGTGAAATGTAAAATAAAAAAACAAAACAAAAAAGGGGAATTCAAATTTTAGGAATAATTTTTATGCTTTGTATAGATTCAAGTTAAGTAGCTAAAAACTGCCTGCATTTTAAAAGAAGGCCCGTTATTTCAGGTTCAAAGTGCAGAGTGTTTAAGAAAAGTTAGATAACCTCTATATCATAGTACCACATTTTTTGTTTTACACTTTAATTGTTAAAGTTATTACCTGTCCTTTCGAATAAGCATTTTCTTACTACTGCCCAGAGAGTTTGGGCATCCTGTTTAAAAATTCCCAACAAGTTTGCACAATGTATATTGTCTTTGATCAAATGGAATAAGCGTTCCTACGTACCTTACAGTCCAAATTGTTAAATCTCTTTTTATATAAACACTTATAATCTCTATTGGCTAATGACTAAAGTCTCAACCATTTCTAATCTATCTGCCAAAGATTAGCCAATTATTTTAAGTCTAATATATTATTTCAGTTTTTAAAATCCTGATAGTTTACTGGTACTTTCAACCATTAATGCCTTTGTACTAATATTAGTGTTAGTTAAGATTTTTGTTCTGGTGGATTATAGTTCGTTATTCTTATTTTCCAACGTAACAAGTATCTGTTCTGTGAAGTCACACACTCAAAATTCAGTTAAAATTGGACTATATAATGTTCTGACTGGCTATTAGATATAAATCGTATTGAATTTTCATTTATCTAAGATGTCAAAAGACAATCTTGTTTAATTCTAATTTGAAAAAAAATTAACTTAAAAATTTTACCTGGAATATGAAGTAATTAATTTATTGGATTAGTATATTTCCTGTAACTACACTTCATATTTATGCCTAAACCAAGATCCTGGTTGTTTTTTATATCTTTTCTGAATTTTATTTCTGACTTTATGGGCCTAGCAGAAGTGTTTATTTTCCATATGGTTATTTTATATAAAGTTACAAGATATTAAATATTTGTATACAGTAAAACTTGGATAATTCGAAGCTGTAGGGACCAATGAAAACATTTGAAGTACGAAAGGTGAAGAATACCCTTTCAGTCAAAATAGTCTAATTTTTGTCTACGACAACCGTTCTGGCCATTTTCAAGTATCGTGTCACTTATTCAAGTTAAAAACTATAATATGAATAAGCAATAAACTTAGCCACAATGGATTTATAAAACTTATAATTATTAGCAGTTATCTTATACTTGTTAGCAGCATTGTGGCTATAATTATACACGTGCGGCGGACACTAGTGGACACAAATTATGTCCTTTGTTAATTAAGTTGTATTTAACTATAAAAATATTCTCAATTATAAGGCACTAAATATTCATATTTGTTGATTCCATCTTCACGTGAGCTACTAGTTTTCACTAAACACTTGTAAATATTTACAAACTTGCCTATAGTAGCACTTACTTATATTTGTTGACAATGGGACACATCTCCCGAAACGGCCGTCCTCAACAATTATAAGTAAATGCTACTATAGGCAAGTTTGTAAATATTTACAAGTGTCTAGTCACTTAATATTATATTTTTTTTTACAGGAGCAATTTTTATTACAGTTGTTATTATTATATTATGGCTAATTTCGTATGTAAACAAGAATACATTAATTATAAAAATATTTATACCACTGAACGACGCCGAGTAAAACCTATACTGAGCTCCTCATTCCAGTAGACATAAAAACTGTTGAAGCAATCTATTATGTTTAGACATCTGACAGAAGGTTAATGGGTCATAAATATCTCTCTTAATTAGTGTTGTAAGTATCGAGAGTATACAAATATTCCTTATAAAATACAGACATCTAGTCTTGTGTGTGACAAATCAGAAAATAAACTCTCATACCAATAACAAACTGATGACTGAGCAGAGAGACAATAGATATTTGATTCTCCTGATACCGCTTAAGCACCACATCCCGTGATCTTGATCAGAAGAGAGAATATTCTTGAACCACCAGTGCACCTGGAATTCAACCTTATATCCAAACTAATAACTTCGAATTAAAGACGTTGAACTTCGAAATATCTATAAATTTTTGTACACTGATAACATATAAAGTTTAAGGGACCAAACCAAAACTTTGAATTATTTGCAATTTTGAATTCAAAACATTGGAATTATCCAAGTTCTACTGTATTTATACTTATAAAGTTTATAGTGTTTTTGTAATATCAGTGTTTTTTTTCAGTGGATGTTTGCTATACTTACTGACAATTTTTATTTACTCAGTTTTGGTTTGTATTTGCATGATAGGTTTAACGTTTGGTTTGTTTATATTTATATTTGAGTTAAATACAAATGTTATTGAAAATGATTTGGACATGTCAAATTATAGCTTATCATATTATTCTAAAGAGTAGTGAAGAAAATTATTACAAAGGTGATTTAGACCAGATATACTCATAATACTGGCGATTTGAAAATTATCCCACTTACTGGTTATAAAGGACTTATACAACCAAAAAACAACTGATTGGTTCATTTTTTTCTGAGTGCTTTGCAACATACCATGCGAGGCACAATTGGTTTCCCAATTGGTTTTAGCTCATTTTCAGGTTACAAATATTATTCTATAGTTGTAAAATTGGGTACATAAATTATTTTGTTTATTTGGTAGTTGGTTTTACGAGTGTCTTTTTACGTTGTTTTTTAACAGGTGTTAAAAAATTGCATGCAGAGTTCACCTCACTTATCGCAACTTGATCTGTGACATCATCACACACATCATTTTCTACTTCAAGAAAATTGTTTGTTATAAATAGAAAGTTATGGTTGATAATAAATATTATTATTAATAAACATTATTAATATATTTCAATATATTTGCAGTGTTCATTTGCAAATTTGTCTACGACAATATAAATGTGTTAATCCATCTTGTTGTAGAAAATGTTTTTTAAAAAAAAATTATGTTGAGACAACTAATTTAATAAATAAACATATCGAGATAAGGATGGGTAGAAGTCAGGTTCCTTAAATAAATTTAGTATTTATATGTAACAGTCATTCATATAGTCAATTATGAACAATATACGGTGCAGTAGACATTCACATGAGTCAGTGTGTGTATACCTAAGGAGATTAGTGAGAGCACACGAGCCATCATCATATAGTACGGTGAGTAAATAGGCGTGATTTTTTTTCCTTTTGTACCCAATTTATAAAAAATATATTTACAATACAGTAATCCCTTGTTATTCACAGTTTCCCAAAATTACATTTTCCGCTAATATGTACTGTTTTTTAAAAAAAGACAAGAGAGATAGTGTAACTACTGAGCATGTTGTGTCAAAAGATTGCTATTCCTTATTTATAACAACAATCTTTCAACTCGTTATCGAAACTGACAAACAACGATGAGTCAGTCTGGCCGCCGCATTCAGCTCTATACATACGTTTAGCACCACTACAGTTTACTTAATTTACTAGTTTTTGAGATCCAAACATCGATAATCTCAACAGGAGTCTGTAACTAATTCGGATTTTGTTTTTCCCGTCAGTTACCAAAGAGGTGTTGCATCTGTTTGTCGTGTCTGCAAGTTTCTGAAACGTTGTGTCTACTTGTAAAGTGTTTAGGGAATATGTTTTCTTTATATTTATCTTTTCCCTTTAACTGTTTATCCAAGTTATGTCATCAAGCTTTGATAGGGCCAGGAAGAGGTAAAAAACGTTAGTTCGTTGAATAGGAAAATTGACCTTTTAGATGAATTAAAATGTGGTGAAAGCATAGCATCTGTCGAGAAGCATTTTAGAGTTAATGAGTCAACAGTGAGTTACATGAAGAAAATACAAGGAAGAGTGTCAGAGAAGGGATATATCAATCGGCAAAAATTACCTCTGTGTGTCGCGATATAAACATTGAGAAAATGAAAAAAGAGCATGAGTGTATGGATAGAAGATCAATCCCAAAAAAAGATGCCACTGAGTTCAATTTGTATTTGTGAAAAAGGTAGGCATTTGTATGAACATTTTGTTTAAACGGTAGTGAACGTACCGACAGTCAATCATTTTCAGCAAATAAAGGCTAGTTTGACAAATTCAAAAGATGGTAATTTTCACGTAATTTTCTCTTCATAACGTGAAAATTACCAGTGAATCAGCATCAGCATATCATGAAACCGCTCACTCATTTCCAACGTATTTTAAAAATCTTATTTCGGAGAAAAGCTACACAGTTGATCAAGTTTTCAACGGAGATGAGACTAATTGTTTTGGAAAACAATGCCGCTACAAACTTTCTTATCTAACAATGAAAATATTGGAAAAACCCCAATACCACAAAAATAACAAATAAAAACAGTTATTTAAGATTAAACCCTTATGTATATTTCGATGACCATGTCATCATCATCACCAGAGGACTTTATTACAAAATTACTTCTATAACAAGAAGTTACAAACTAGAGTTATCTAGATTTGATCACTGTGCTCTTGATATTATATATTTCTTATCTAAGGATCGTTTGACTCTTCTAATGGGCGGTAGTGCTAGCAGTTACATGATGAAACCAAAAATAGTTAACAGATCCCTAAACTCTAGAGCTCTGAAATGCAAGAACAATGATCATTTGCCGGTGTTGACATGAAAATCTGTCAAAGAAATTTTATGTTTAAAGAAACAAATGCAGCCGTTACTGACATTCTCCCCCTCTAGAACAGGTATAAAAATTTAATCGACAGTTGGAAGGAAGACTTATCGCCATATAAAAAAGTGTGTAAAGAGCTAGAAATAAATTGCACATAAAGTAAAATAACAAGTTTTTTAAAATTTATTCAACAGTGTTTGAAAGATTTTTTGTCTGAAATTAGGTGTTTTAAAATTTAGTGGATAGTGTTTAACAATGAAGAATATGTGTTATAAGTGTACAGAATAGGTGTAATTAATGTTAACACTTTTGATGTGGAACTTGACCCTCCCATTTCCATATACAGTTGGTTTAAGTACTAAGTTAGGAGAACGTAACCCCTGTAAATAGTTGAAATATATTTTGCAATAAATTTACTTTTATAACATGAAAAAAAAACAGAGTTGAATAGCTTGCAATAAAATTCCCAAAATCGTGGCCGAATAATCAAAATTCCTGTATAAATCTCGATATTTCTGTTTTCCAATCAGTGGCCATCCAGTTTTATATAATAAATGGAGATTTTTATTCAAACATTTTTAAAATGATAATGGTAATTAGTACTAATTGAGCATACGGAAATTCAACTTTATTCATACCATTATTTGACAACAATTTGTAACAAATTGAAATGTAAAATAAAATATAATAAAACAGTAATTTTACCTTTGCCAAGGTATACGATACCATATTCTCTTGTGGTATTGGAAGGTTTCTCAAGGGTAAATAACACCTCTTTCCCTACTAGTTTTGTTCTTAAGAATTCTCTGGCCTCCCAAGCAAATGGCTCGTCTTTAGTCTCCTCACTCCTGAAACATTATACAGAGTAAAACATTATTTTGGAGTAGTTGATATCCTTGCTATTTTTATTTAAAAAATAATACTGTTGTTACTAAAATAACCAAGATAAATAATTCAACCCAAACTTACACACCCTTGAACAGCGCGCTTTCCAAGTTTTGGAGCCTTGATGCTAGACAAAGCAATCTGCTTTTCTGGCGGAGGACCACCTTTAGGTTGTCCTCGGATAATGATTACATCTCCTGAGACAATCTACAAAAAATGTAATAAAATACATAAATATACAATAAATAAGGTCATCTTTCTTATTAGCAAAAATACATAGTAAATATAAAATTTACAAACACATAATAAAACGTACCACATCAACAAACTCAATAAAAATGCCATAATAAAATCATATATTTAAACCCTGTTTTTCAAACTTGTGCCGGGTTGTAAGTCCCAATCTATAGCTTTGTGAAGTGATGGCTTCTATCTTTCACGGTAATCCAAAAACATACTCTTAAAAAATGAAATAAGTAATAAATTTTGGTATCTTAATTTATTGTGATATTTGCATTTGTATTACCATTAGTGTTTATTATACTTCTTTGAAGATTTTCTGCTATTATGAATCAGAAGAAACTTATCCAGTTTCTCCGATATTAAAATCTCTTATATTAAAATGTCAACACTTTTACATTCAGTTTCTCATGTTTTTTTTTTCTTTATACATTAAGGGTTTTTCACAAATTACAATTATATGCACTTTTTAAATGTTTTTCTGCAGCAAATCGATTGTTTCTTTAGAACGTATTCTCAAGTATATTAATGTAGTAATAAATATGGGAAATTCTTTTCTGGAGATTTTTTGAACACTGAAATTATATTCCACAATATTCAAACTTTAAGCAGTAATAAGGTTTTGTGGCAACTAAAATCAACCTTTTCTTGTTTGAAACATTTGTGAAAATGAAAAAAAATCCAATTTCATACCAAATTTTACTTTGGTACCTAGTAAGTCCTCAGTAATATAGGGACCCTCAGCAATAAGGGTATAAAAATACCTTTAAAGTGTTTTGTAAAACAGACAACTGTTATAATACACTAAAATATAGCTCAAAACTTATCTGCTAGAGATAGAGTTCAAGTACAAAAAACTTTTTTCAACCAAATCTCTGGTATTTATTTGCCGTGCCCACGTGTTCGATTGTAGCAAAACAAATAATATCGGCCGACATAGTCATCAGGGATATGAAAAAAAATAACAAAAACACTCTCTCTGTGAAAAAAATACCATTTTATTAAATTAAAGTTGGGTAAACAATTCAGTGTGGAGTAGTCAGACATACTATGTTCGCGTATCAACTACTATCTCCCAACTACGTAAACATATATTTAAATAAACCTATAAGGTCTCCAGTTAGGATAGATTTGGTTGTAATTTTATACATTACTATATGTCAATATTAAAATATACCCATAGTGTCCAGTTGGGATAGATTTGGTTGTAATTTTATACAACATTACCAATTAGACGTCTACTTCCGCAGAGTAATACGTTTTGCAGGGTGATGTCACGTGATCTCTATTCTAGTTTTACATGTGTACAATTGGTTAAACATATAAAATTATAACCAAATCTATTCTGACTGGATACTTCATAGGTATATAAAGTTTACCTTCCATGGCAATAACAAACAATAATTACTAATATAGCTTAAGAACATGTTTTTAATTCGTTTTATAAGCATTGTAACGAGGGTGGGCAATGTGCACTTTTACCAGCACTATTAGCACAACATATGGGGTAATTATTAAAAATTATTAATTTTTGGGGCGTGAACAAGTTACAGAAATTTTTTTCCTATCTGATGACCTTTTGCGTTGGCCGGTATAATTATTTTCGCTAAAATAGTACACGTGGGGACAGTAAATAAATACCAAATCTCTCAGAAAGGGATACTTTGAAGCATTATTACAAGTAGTAGTTATTATTATTTGAAGTAGTGTAGCTTAGTGCTCTTTATCCCACATAATCATTGATTATATAATGTTGCCTTTTATGCGTGGTTAAATGTACTTTTTTTCAAATTTTATAATTTTTGGAATGTCAGCAGATATTTTGTTTCTTCTGTGTTCCTGAGGATTTTCTACACCAGTTAGATCAATATTTTTCACTCAATATAAATGACGTCTAGATAACAGATATTTACTGAAAATTTTATTCAATAATTACAATCTATATATTTAAACTGTTTCTGAATATAAATTAAAATCAAATACCAGATAAGGGTTAAATTCATACAAAGAAAGCATGGTTCCCATATGGTTAAATGTAATTGAGACATTAAAGAAACACAATTAACATATTTTAAATTAACTTACAATGATGAAAGCGATAGTTACTTCACAAACATATAAAATACATAACGCATAACAACATATAAAAATTTACTTCATATTATGTTCTTATATTAGGCCTAAATAAGGTTAAGTTATAGATTGGCTAGAATTATACTTTATTCAAAATATTTTTCAAAAAATCTGTCAACATCTATGGGAATGAGTTTCTTAAATCTTATAATTATTAATACTAATCAATTTAAGTACTAACTTGTTTAACAATTCCTCTATGAATTTGTGGCTGAGGTGCACTCATGTTGAAGAAACCATGCAGTTTTTTTAGAAAAAGGTCATAAGCTAGTCACGTGATGTCACCAAATAATCTGGACACCAAATATTTATTTATACATAAATAAACATTAATAATATGACATATAAATTATTTCTGTAGTTAAAGTAAATGAAAACGTATCATCACGTTCTGAAATGATGACGACTAGAAGAGTAAATTGAAAGAGGAATTTGAAGGGATGATGATGTGGCGAGAGTGAAAGTTATACTTGTGAACCACGCATTCTGCTGTGTCAATGCGTAACTACGATATATTCCACTTGTGTGTACGTCATTTCCCATGACTTTTTAACGATTTCATGTTCTTTCCAATTAAATACTTGTAAACAAATATTATTCAAGAATCGAAAGTTTTAAACTAAATGTTACCAAATTAAAAATTTAGCAAATGAATTAACAACTAGCGCATACAATGTTAAAGCATTTAATGTTATAAACATACATTTATTAGGTGCAATAAAACCAATGGTTCAAGTAAACTTCTTTATAGTTATACCAGAACAAAAGTGTAATTTCATTTTAATTTAAGCTAATATGATTATGTAAAAATTTAGATATTTTTAAAATTAGTACTTAGTTTATAGTTGTATGAGAACATTAGTAAGTAAAATATATTTTGTTTTAATGTCATACTTTTATCTACAGCAACTAATTAATAGGATTATATCTTTTAGTATCTCTACTTTTTAGGCATTCTGACAATGTACAGTGAGTGTTTGATTTTTTTTAGATCTGTCTTCTATATAAAAACCTTGAATCTTGTAGGACTTTAAATTCATTTTGTAAGATATGTTATTACATTTGTATCACAGATAATAACAATATTTTGTTTTTTAACTTCAAGGTAAGCACAAGTATTGGATCTGTGGTTACATTCGGTTTTCGTTTCCAATATTGCAATATTCCAATTCTTAGTAAGTAAAATGGCGACGAAGAGTTAGTGTTGAGGAGCAATTGGATGTTTGTATTTTAACTTAATATTACAACATAAAAATTATTTTGAATAGTTATTATTCTTGATAAATAGTGTTATTTGTATGTTTATTACAAAAGAGACTTTTCCAATTGAATCTGAGAGCGGAAAAAGTGAATTTTCATCCATAGTTTTCTCTCCAGTAGCTTGGCTTTTTTCAGAGACTTTAAAATATTACTTTTGATTAGAAAAAATAGTGTTGTGGAATATTTATCATGACTCAGTTTTTACCACCTAATTTATTGGCATTATTTGCCCCTAGAGAACCCATTCCTTATTTACCACCAGCAGCCAAATTACCGCATGAGAAAAAAACTAGAGGCTATATTGGTGTTGGAAATTTTATGAATTTTTTTGAGGTAAGTAAACGTTATCATATTTTTTACGATTAATAGATTCAAACAATATAACTAGCAAATTATACATCAATTCTTCCTGTTGTATTTTGGGTCATACTATAACAACTATAATGAATTATCTACTTTTCAGATTTTATTGAAATATATTAAATATTTATGTTTAATATTTCCGTAATTGTTTACCTTAGCCACGTAAGCGATTCCGGCCGATGCAGAAACTCAAAGGAAAATAATAACACTTTCTCTGAAGTCCCAAATAATTACAAACTTTTGGAGAAATTACAAAATCAATGTTTTATCTTTATTTTTTACTTTGACACTAGCAAAATTCCTCAAAACGTATTTATATATTTTTATCACATTGTTGTTGAGGCTACGTTTTTGGGCGCACACTGTATTACAATAACACATACCCTATAAAGTATCCAGTCAGGATAGATTTGGTTGTAACTTTATATAACATTACTATATACAATTGTTAAAATAAGAGGTGCAGAATATGTCCGATCCGGCCACCTATGATTGGGTTAATCTCTGGGAAAATAAAGTCAACCCAGTTTTTTTTTAATAATTTGTTTACTTTAGTAGAAGAATTTAGGTATTTATTTCCCATTTTCACATGTTCAATTTTAGCAAAAAAAATTATAACGGGTAATGCAGAACGTCATCAGGTATTTGAAAAAAATTATAAAAACTCGCTAATGTTCCAAAAATTCACAAATTTTGGAAAAAAGAAACCCCCTTCCCAGCATACGTGAAACGCTGCTAATTTAACGTGTTGGGTTTTTTAGACATAATATCTTACAAAGTGCCTCAAAATGTAATTAAAATTGTTTGTTGACTCCAAAAGTTAATGTGTAGAACACAAATATCAACTTTTTTCCTTTGTAAAATACGGAAAGTTACTTTTTTTTACATTTTAAATGTTAGGCTGTAATGGCATGTAGCCTGAACCAGACGCTCAGTAACTACAGCGCACTGCACTACGTCAAAGTAAATTTATTTTAATACTAAATTTAAAATCTAAATATTTAACTTTTTTGTTATAATTTTATACATTACTATATACCTACATTAAAATATACCTATGAAGTATCCAATGAGGAAAGATTTGGTTATAATTTTATTCAATATTACTATCTACCAAACTTATCCTGACTGGATACTTCGTAGGTATATTTTAATAAAGGTAGATAGTAATATTGAATAAAATTATAAATTATTCAATTAATTATGTATAGCGGTTCACATTATACATGCGATATTTGTGTTCTACACATTATAACAAGTCATTTTAAAAAAATACAAAAAAACAAAATTCTTAAGACCATATTTTTACCTTTGTAAAATATGGTAGTTTTTGAGGTATAGGTAGAAATATTTGTTAAGTTTGTTTTCTGTATTTCTGATGACTGTCCAGATCGCCTGATATAATTTTTTTTGCCAATATCAATTACATGGAGAAAGGAAATATGTACTAAAATTTTGAAAAGATATAAAAATATTCTCACTTTACAAGCACGCTATAAAACTGTATATACTCTTCAATTGATTTCTTCCTAATTTTTTGAACTAGATCTTCTGTTAGATGAAACAAAAAGTAATAATGTATACAGTCAAAATTGTATCATTCATAAAATATTTCTCAACTTCTAGACAAATTATTTTAACTATCAACAAAAATAGTGCCTTAATAAATCTAAGTAAAATTTGTGAATCCCAGACAATCGGGCACATGGAGGAAGTGCAATCTTCATCAAAAACAACCTGAAGTACAATGAGGATCTCAACATTCGAAAAGAGGAAGCTCAGCTGACAGTGTTAAGCATTTCGTCAATGAAACAAAACTTCAAAGTGGGAGCAGTCTACTTCCCCTCGAAACATAACCTAAAAGAAGACGATTACACAATGATAATCCGACATCTAGGAGAGAGATTCGTCCTTGGAGGCGATTTTAACGCCAAACATTCCCTATGGGGTTCCCGATTGGATAATACAAAAGGGAGAGAACTTAAAAATGCAATAGAAAAAACTGGATGTATAGTACATTCAACTGGGAAACCGACCTACTGGCCTACAGACAGAAACAAGACCCCAGACGTTCTGGATTTTTTCATAACCAGAAAATTTGCGGCAAATTTCATTACCTTGGAGGACAGCTATGACTTGGACTCGGATCACTCATCGATCATCATGACATTGAGCGAAACTATCATCAAAAAGCCAGCGAAACCGACTTTATGCAATAAAACTACGGATTGGGAAAGTTTTAAATTACAACTAGATCAGGGAATTACCCTCGACATTGACCTGTCTACTGGGGATCATCTTGACGAGGCGGTGACAAAATTTACCAGTCTTATTCAACAAGCAGTGTGGGATAACACTAGAACAATTACTCATAAAACACCTGGATACAACTACCCTATGGAAGTAAGAAACCTAGTAAAGAACAAAAGAAGAACCAGGCAAAAATGGCAGCGTACAAGAGATCCCGTCGTTAAAAATCATCTTAATAGAGAATCCCAACAAATCAAAAGATTGATCCACGAACTGAGAGAAGACTCTGCAAACTCCTTCCTCGAGAATCTGTCTGCAGACAAAAACACTAACTATTCCCTCTGGAAAACAACGAGAAGACTGAAAAGGAAAATCCATCATGTACCACCCATCCTGAAAGAGAACAATGAATGGGCAAGATCGGACCAAGAAAAAGCTAACACGTTTGGAGATCATCTTGAAAACATCTTCAAGCCGAATGAAGCCACGAATGAAGAAGAACTTCACCTAAACACTAATAATCAGTCTAAAATTATCAAAAAAGTGACATTAAAAGAGCTTAAACGAGAACTAAAATACAACTTGAACCCGAAGAAAGCACCAGGATACGATTTAATCACAGGACTAGTGCTGAAAAAACTGACAACAAAAGGACTAAAAATGTTTTTATTATTAATTAATGCGTCCCTTAGACTTATGCACGTCCCTGCAACATGGAAAGTGGCGGAGATGATCATGATCCTGAAACCCGGCAAAACAGCAACAGAGGTCAAGTCGTACAGGCCGATATCACTTCTACCCATAATGTCAAAACTCTTTGAAAAGCTGCTTCTCAACAGGCTTAAACCTATCATCGTGGAAAAGAACTTACTGCCCGACCATCAATTTGGATTCAGGCGAGGACACTCTACGGTGGAACAGGTGCATCGACTAATTGACATCATTGAAAAAGCACTGGAAGGTGAGGAGGTCTGCTCGATTGTCTTCCTGGATGTTTCACAAGCCTTCGATAAAGTTTGGCATGAAGGCTTGATTCACAAACTCAACATGTTTCTGCCAGCCCAGTTTGTGAATCTACTGAAATCGTACATATCGAACAGACTGTTTCGAGTAAACCACGAATCTACGTATTCTGACTTCAAGGAAATACAAGCTGGAGTCCCACAAGGCAGCGTATTGGGACCAATCCTGTACTTGCTGTACACCAATGATCTTCCGCAAACAGCCAACGTCATCACGGCCACTTTCGCAGACGACACAGCAAACGCAGCGACAGCGAAAACCGTTCAAGAATCGACTACACGCTTACAAAGATCAAACGATTCATTTGAGGCTTGGACCAAGAAATGGCGCATCAAACTCAACGACCAGAATGCAGTCCATGTGAACTTTACAAACAAGAGGATCCCAAACCCTCAGAGGCTCGAAATGAATGGAAGTGTTATCCCATATCATGATTCAGCTAAATATCTCGGCATGAATCTTGATGCAAAAGCCAAATGGGTCGAGCATGTCAAAATAAAACTCACAGAACTCCAGACTCGCTACAGGCAAATGTATTGGCTACTCGGTCGAAATTCACGGGTATCAATATACAACAAGCTATTGGTATATAACCAAATCCTCAAACCGGTTTGGACGTATGGTATACAGCTTTGGGGCTGTGCCAGCAAATGTCACATACAAGGGATACAACGCTTCCAGAACAAAGTACTAAGAAACATCGCCAACGCTCCTTGGTATGTGCGTAACAGTGACTTGCATTGCGATCTTGGTGTACCCATGGTCGAGGAAGTCATAAAACAGAACACCATCAAACACGTAAATCGGCTCACTCAACACGAAAATCCTGAGGCACTGAGACTTCTCGACAACAACCACCTGACAAGACGACTCAAAAGGACAAAACCATTTGAACTCGTTGAACGACAAGAGTGACAACAATACTCTTCCTCACGCCGGTTGGCTTCCAACATCAAACAAGATACAATAGAAATCAATGGATTCTTTGTAATAAAAGCTAAAATCTAATTATCAAATGTAAATTAATGGTTGGTCAGAAATGACCAGTTTTAATAAAAAAAAAAAGAAAAAGAAAAATTTGTGAATCAAATCAAATTAACTTTTTTTCAGTTTCAACAGTCGTGTGTAAAAATGCCAAGCACATATATCTTTTATAATTTTAAAAACCCCTCAAATCCTCGCACCCAAAACTAACACTATCAAAACAGAAAAAACAACCACCTTAAATAACTTGACTAACAATTACATACAGAGAAACAAATAAATACTTTAAACATATACCACAAACTCACTAACACTGATACCACTATTCATAACTCTTCACTATCCCCAACTCAACAAATCTGTAAAATAAATACAGATCATCCAAAACTCATAAAGTAACACATTTTGTGAATATAATTACACACAACACCCTCAACACACAATTTCAACCCAACATCATAAAAACATTTATAACTCCGCTGTTATATACAAATTAATTGGAGGTTTTTTCTTTATTCTCTACATAGTCTAAACAGAAAGGTCATTTACACATGCTACCAAGAACACATAAAAGGCCTCACTAACATAAACAATCAATCTGGACATCTCATATCCACAAACCACAACTACACAAACATCAAACATACAAATTCTATTTACCAAACAGTATGAAATATACAAACATTTCAAGATACACTCAACACCAAATTATACTTGCATTATAACTAGTATATTTTTTTGTCGTAATTACTCCTAGTAATCTTTAAAAAAATTACTAAAAAAAATATCCCTCTCCTACGCCACCCCCAACCTAACCTTAAACAACCAAGATGTCAGTTACTGTGTGAGTTGCTAATGGGATACATCTCCAAAAACAGCCAATATTAAGTAAAAAATAATAAGTTCTACTATAAGAAAGTATAACATATTAATATGCATGTGCAAGCGTTTTAGTATAAAACTAGTAGCTCAATTTGAAGATGGAATCAAATACATTTTAATATATAATGAACTAGTCTGAAATTACATATGAAAACATTTTATTCAAAATATGATGACCATAGTAACAAGTATGTAAATAATAAATAAGTTAAAATTTTGTAATTCTCAGATAAATATATTCTTAGAGATAAAAGTAGTAATTTTCAACATAACACAAACCATACTTAAGAGGTTATTACAATAGAAATGGTCATTTATATGAAAAATATAATAATAAAATCTAGAAATGTTCAAAGATTCGTCAGTGCCAGCTCAACTAAAGGAAGTTTATTGTTTAACTTCTTAACTAAACTCATTTCTTATTTTCATAAGTAAGGCATTGGAGGCCAAATGATTAACTTGGCTAATTTCTGATTTAACATTTACAGAGTTATTTTTTTTCAAAACCGACCCTAACCTACTGGAAACTTTGTAGCTATATTTTAACTAATCACTTGAACAATAGTTTATGACTATCCGAACTTCAACATATATTTTAACATTAGTACCGTATTTAGGCATCTATAATGTGCACCCGTATTTAATTACAATAAGTTAGGGTAAGTATGAAAAAGTAAATAGCTAATAATTTGTACTTATCAAAATGTTTTATTGAAATATCCGAACAAGACCCGTTAAGAAACTTACTATATAATTCAAAACCTACGATATCCACATTTTGTTTCTTTTTAATATGCACAATTTTTCACTTATGAGGAATAGATACTTTTTAGGTATGTTGTAAAATCTATATTTTAATGTATAAAACGTTTTTATTTACTACTAAAAACTGCTCAACTTCATAGAAGAACAAAATACTAAACACTATCATGTGCCACATTAAAATTCAACTATAAAATCTGTAGAATGTAAGGTAATTATTTGATTTTTACATGTAATGTTTATGGGAAAAAAATTGCACATGGCCATGCAAAGTCTTTAAGAATAAGACAAATTTGGTACCCTAGAGTTATAAATATTAAAAAATTTGTAAAAGAATAAAAATAACTTTACAACACTGAACTTAAAGAAACAGTTTTTAACAAAAATTCATGTTATAATATATTTGAATATTACTTAAAAGTATCTGATTATAAAAATATATTAGAGAATAAAATACCACTTGGTAAGATAATCTAACTTATTGACATACAAAGTGGCTTCCCTTTTGGTATACATTTACACAACACCATAGGTACAAGGCTTGTGTTTAATTATTTACCTTATGAATTAGTAAACATATGCATATTAAGTTATTTATATAATATGTACGTGTAATACCCATATTTATGTTAAAACCGAAAAATGTAAAGTGTCTTGGTTCACATTTTATTTGCATTTATTTTTGTCCATAGTAAGTTAACGTTAATTGTTATAACAAGGAAAAGTAGATGTACATATAATGTGTAAATATTAATCTTTTCATTGTTAATAAAAATTCTATGTAATAATTTCAATGGTTGAAAAAATGTTTTAGGATCCAAATGAAACTCCTCCACCAACTCGTGTTGAAACCAGAGAGGAACGTCTTGAAAGGAGACGGCGAGAGAGAGCAGAACAAGTTGCTTATAAATTGGAACAAGAAATAGCTCTCTGTAAGTAGTTCTTCTGTTTAATAAAGTATTTCAAATTTTTTGAAAAATTCAAAAATTCAATTATTTCACTAAAAACACTTAAACCTATGTTTAGTATGTTACACTTGGCTATAGTAGCACTTACTTTTCTTGATTAAGTTAAGATGGAATCATATAATTTGTCTCTTAAGGCAAGAGCAAACATGTTTAGCTTTCCTCTAAAAGTCATGATCTTTTTTTGCCTGTAGTATTACAAAAATTCACTGGATAAAACAAAATGTTGAAATATTATATTGATTATCATTACCAGAATAATAACCCACACAGGTTTATCAGTGGTTTTACAGTGATAGAATTGTTAAAGTAAGATCAAATATGAATTCCTTGAACTTTTACATTTAATCAATAAACTATTTCTTGGAATTGAGACAAACAGAATTTTCATTTTACATAATCAATCAACCATGATAAAACTGGGGGATTTAATTGAAAATCCTGTATGTAAAAAATACAGAAATATTGATATGATTTTCAACTAAATGTATGCAGACTGGTAAGTTAAACAGGCATTATAAAAAGATGAAGGTTTTAATTTTTTATTTCTAAAAACAAATATATTTGAGCATTGACTATTGAATACCAGCAATCAGTAATATAGTCAATTGGTAAAAATTGTTACTATAAACACTAAATTTACAATTTAAAGTGTAATAAATTATTCTACATCACTTTACTAAACCTTGATATTAAACTTTGATGTTAAATGTCAGGACTGTGAGTCGTGCTGAGCACTATGCATGGTCATTTTTTGCTTCGGCTAAACAGAATCCTTTCCGTCATGTGTAATACATTAATTGCGTTTTCATCGACTTAGGTTAGGTTAGGTTAGGTATGCTCTTATATGGTATATCAGTCATGGCCAGATAGAATGTGTCTTGTCTATTCATTCGATAGTGTTAAACATACAATCATTATTTTTTACTTATACTCCAAATGCCTATAGAAAAAAAGTGAATTGTGGTGATAACTCACAAAAAACTGGTTGAATACGGAGTGGTAAGATGGCCTTTGTCAAAGTATAACTATGGGTTAATACGTTTTCAGTTTTAATTATAACGGAAGAAGACTATGTTTGGTATAGATATTTTTTTAATAATAAAATAATATTTTACAGGGGATCCTCATAATATACCTACTGCTACAGCTGACCCTTTCAAGACATTATTTGTTGCTAGAATTGTAAGTAAATTATATATATGTTTATTAATCACTTTAACATTAGTTTATGACTATCTGAACTTTAAATTTGTAAAAACTTACGGAGACAGAACGTTTTCGATCTCTATGTGGCGATCTTCATCAGTGTCTTCTGCTTGGAGATGTTGGGTTATGCAGTGACGGTTCTAAAGGCAGGTTTTTTATTATATATGTTTAAAAAAAGAAAATTGTATAGCCTAGATTCGCTGTTTTTTTGGCTGATACAAACAATAATAGCTAAATAATGATACAATTTTAATTACGATGATCAAGCTTTGAAATGCTTAAAGCAAGATATAAAATTTAATATTTGAAGACCTGAATTTAATAATTGTATGCCAAATAATAATGAAATGGGTTTGAAAAATCAAGTAATATATTTTCCATGAACCTGAGCATTGTAAAGTAGTTATGAGAATAAACACAGCAAATAAATGTAGTTCATCAGCTGATTTGAGTAAGCTGTTTTGATATTAGATTAATTGTAGCATTATCTTGGTACTTCATATTAGAAATTGACATCCTTTGCATACCTTTGAACCACATGTTTAACCTAGCATAGCTAAGTTAGAGCCACAAATAGGCGTAC
Source organism: Prosapia bicincta (assembly GCA_036971475.1). Classification (NCBI taxonomy): domain Eukaryota; kingdom Metazoa; phylum Arthropoda; class Insecta; order Hemiptera; family Cercopidae; genus Prosapia; species Prosapia bicincta. The sequence continues at coordinate 205,784,515 of JBAIZL010000002.1, forward strand.
TTGTATGTGTTGGCGATATTTTTAAAACTTATTCTGTGAGTATTATTCAATGCAATTAATTATAATCAGATGCCGATAATTCGGTTGATTCATGCAATAACTTCTGTAAATTCATAACTTATTCACTACACTATATCGTAAATTAGCCGCAAAGTGAATTATCTATATGCAAATTATTGGGAGCTGCCTTTGTTTACAATTCTGTTTTAATAATGGACTTTTTTTTAATTAATACATAATGTTGCCTTTGTTTATTTGGACTCAATAATTTTTGACTGGGGAATTTGTCGTCTAATAGCGATGCCTCCCTGCTCCTTCTTCATCAGTTAGTATATTGTTAATACTTACATGATGGTTTCAACATATTAAATCCCATTATAAATATGATATAAAAGTATGTAATCAACAAAATATTAATGTGTTTTTCAATAATTTATGTTAGTGTTTAGTTATTAAAGTTTCTTATGATTGAATTGTAGTTATTATATGTTTCAAAGTCATTAACATTAGCAATGATTTGTAAACATGAAAATAAACTTCGTGAGACTTGTTTTTTGTTTGTATTACCGCCAAACAGTCGTTTATGAACAACTGATTGCCACAAACCTGATTTTTCCGCACGCTTTAAAAATCAAATTAAAATCACTCGAATAATTAGTGTTGTGAAGGTACCAGGCAACGAAAGCCAGTGAAATTGGTAACTTTGGGGATATCAACTGATAGATTGGACGTAGCCCGAAAAAGCCAGCAAACACAACCTATATGTGAACTAATTTATTAAAGACCATGGCGAAAATAAATCTTTTAAATTTCTATATAGTAAGTGTCCACACCGTCCATGGTCCGAAGAGGGTTATATGTCAAAATCCCTTTTAAAGAGGAGGGACATTGTAAATTCTATTTTGGGGAACAATTTCACTATTAACACTCCTACGGCAGTGTGTAACACCAACTTACAATATCAACCTCGTTGGTATAAAGGGCTTCACAAACATCTCACTTGGTTTTAGTTTCTACTATCTGACCCCCCCCCCCACTTCAATATAAAGGGAAAGATCAGTAATTTTAATATCTATCCAATAATTTGTGTGAGATCCAAAGAATTTTCAGTGTTACTGTCTAAATTATTTATAATTTTTAAAATCTAAATTTTTTTGCAATATTTATCAGTCATATTGTCTAGTTTTACTAGGTTTGATTGATTTTCATTATTTTACAGAATTATGATACTTCAGAGTCAAAATTAAGGAGAGAATTTGAAATGTATGGCCCTATAAAAAAGGTAAGTTAATATTTAGATAGATTTATTTTAAAATGAAACTATTATGAAAAATATTTCACATTGTCCATTATTTTTCCGTTGCACTGCCTTTATAGAGTTATTATTGTTAATTGTAAACAATTATTCTATAATTGCATATTCCATAACAACGTAAGCAACATACAAACCAAACAACAAAAATAAAATACCTTAATAACACAAACCACAAAACAAATACAGGAAAACATAACCTATCTGGAGTCTACAAAATTATATGTAATGACTACAACACATTTTATATAGGAAAAACAACCAGGTCATTTAAAATAAGATTTGCAGAACACTCAAGATCATTCAAAACTAAAATAAAAAAGCATCAAATGTAGCAGCACACCTAATATCACATGAATATGAAATAACAAGATATAAAAAAAACCTAACCATACTTGAAATAAATAAAATTAACACGCAAACAGTGTCTCAAATATGAGCCGTCAGTCCATTTCAATTACCCAGAGCGGCGCAAATGTGAGACTTCGGTCCAAGACGAGAGACCGTATGGCGGATATGTGTGTGTCTAACCATAGGTCTATACCACTATGGTCTATACCATAGTGATTTCGTTAACATCGTGGTAGCGAACGTGTTAAGGTTAAGTGATCCAGTTTGTAAAGGTTCGTAATACACTAGATAGTAAGTACATCTGTTCTTTTTCACCTTTTAATCAACTTTCTGCACCAAAATTTTCTTTTCCAATTCAGTTCTATATTATTCTACACTCAGTTGTTTTACTATTCATTTCAGTAATGTAATCAATTTCAGGTTATTTCACGAAGTCACTATTTCTTAGTCAGTAGTGGGATTTTGAATACAAACAAAATTATGCCGCAATAGTCTAATATCAAAACTATACTTATTTAAGAAAGATACCTCATATATTTATAATTAATAATTTTGATGCCTTAGATTTCTGAGCTTATAATATATGTAGATCTATTTTGTAAAACAAATTATGATTTAAAACTATTTCTCGTAATGTTTCAGATTGTAATGAACCACAACACTGTCAATGGAAAACCTCGAGGTTTTGCCTTCATCGAGTATGAACATGAAAGGGATATGCATTGTGAGTATTTAAGAAAACAGGGAGTATAAAAAATCATTCGTGAAGTTAAACTCATTCAAAAAGATTTGAACGAAGAAAGAGCATGATATAATATATATTTAGGTCTGAAGTAGTATTTAATATTTATTTGCCAGGCTAATATTTTGGTTTTCTTGTTCTTGGTCCAGTTTGAGGGGAGCTGGAGGCATTGTGTGCTCTCACAATTGTCTGTGAAATTACGATTGATACCTTTGCTGACTTTATAGGTTTGTATGTGTGGTAAGACCCAACATACAAATTGTATTTCCCTTTCGGAAACTTTCACACAGTTTATTTTTGGAGAATCCGAATATACATGTATATAAAATGTTTTAACTCTTATTTTTATTCAAAAATATACCCAACATTTTCCGCTCTCAATAAAATTACAATTTTAAGAAAGTTTTTGTATCACATAACTATTTTTATTTACAATAATTTATTTTTATAAACAGGCCCATTTAAAAAATAACATTACAATATTTATTTTTAATATTGAATTTTTCAATGTTAAATCAGTAATAATTACATAATTGCATGATTTGTTTTAAATAATTGGTTTAACAAATGAAATATTCTTTAGATTTTATAAATTAATTGTTTTATTTTATTTCATAACATCAAATTATAATTTTTTTATCCAAAAATAGTTCTCGTGGTTGATTTAGTTGTGTTGCAATAAACTCTATGATTGAACAATTTGAATTTATTTAAAATTTTTAATCTGAATAGTATTTTCCCATTTTTGGACCTCGGTACTTGGAGTCTTTGTTACCAAATACGAATAAAACAAGAACTAAGGGGCTAAAAAGGATTGGTCATCAACTATGTCATGGCTTCCAAGCAGGAATAAAATTGTTATTAGAGGCTGCTCTTTACAATTGTTCTAAAATTACTCATATTATAATTCAATTTATAAAATTTTACAGCTATTGTAAATATAATTCCTTATATATTGTTAATATAAAAATAATTCAACTAATGACTCTTCTTGGTTACAATGTTCATTGTTTCAGTTTGAATCATTATTTTCAAATCATCTGAATACTTTAATCTTTGAACATAACCTATAAAAATACAAAAATCTGTTAACAAATTCATACTGGTTCAGGTAACTGTTTCTTGAATTGTTAGAGGAATGAATTAGAGTGCGACTCTCAACTCAGACATATTGGCTGCAGGAAGAATTCATTAACGTTTGTCGATTCACAAAAGGATAGTGCATGATTTCTGATTGTTTATGACTTTAATTTATTATGTATTGGATAGGCGTTTTTGATATATACTGTCCACAGATTTTAGGATTGATTCGTTTTGTAAATGATTTTGTCGAATTGAAAAAGTGATCATCGAAACCAATATTAGTTATAATTGTGATATATTTTTTATGTTAATGATTTATTTGGGGATTTACTTCTCAGCCTCTTAATATTTTTAAAACATTTTCTCTTGGTACAAATTTTTAAAACTCCAACAGTTCATAACATGTATTAAAACCTTTTAAATTAATTTTTAAAAATACATCAAATTTATTGAAATGTATTCATAGTTTATTACTCATTCCGAGAATTAAGCTTTTTAGATTCTTTATTCTTTTGTTTTGATATGAAGATCTAATAATATTATTGAAATATAACATTTTTTTCTAGATAATGTTTTATTCAGAAAGTAAAACATAAAATCAAATTTATTTGAAATTACGACTAACATTTTATAAATAATAATTAAATATGAATAAAAGGGGATTTCATTAGAAAACTACACTAGCTTTAGCTTTTATTTTAGTGCTTATTCTGATGTGTTGCCATTTTTTATGTTAAATTTTTGAGTATTTTTAATTTTATGTTTACACTCTATGGTACGGGCCATTTATATTTTAAGAAAACAACCAAAAATGTATTAATAATGCTTATCTTTTTTACTTTATTAAGATGACTGTTTATGTACATCATATAAAAAAATATTTTCATTCTGATTTATATTAAAACCTATTTCAATCTTCCTCAACAGTATAATAATAAAACAACTTTTAGCATGACCTGGAAAGATTTTTAACTTAAAATTATTGCATGTGTCAGCTAGTGCTTTTTTTAATAAGTTAAGATTTTTTTCATCTATTAAAGATCACTTACGATAAATTAAACCTATTCTTTTATTTATATCTATAATATTCTTATACATTAACTAGGTTTTATATAGTCTGCTCGGTTCTGTTGACTGTTATTTATTACCTTTCTTTACTAATCTGAGCATCCTGAACCATTTAGAAAATTAACTTCTATTTAATTTTCAATAATCACTGGGAATTGTGTTTAAATCTTTCATTGTAAAATCAGTGTTCATTTATTCAAAAAAGCACTACTTGTTGCTTTTGTACTAATAGATAAAAATTGAGTGATGCAGTTGTGTTGGTAATATGCATTCTTGAAGTTGATTGTCTTTATGGCAAGTAGACCCTTCCAGATAGACGAGTCTTTGCTAAATATAGCACTCTCTCTATAATCTGGCACTTCACAATTTCAGCTTCTCCAGTAATTTGACTATATTCAGGATTTAACTCTGATTCGGCTCAGAAGTGCTACAATTTAGAGAGAATCTTCAGCACTACATTTGAAAAAATTATGATAAGATAAATTCTTTCTTGAAAATCAGTGACAGTATGAAAAATGTATATGTAAAATTATTTTAAGAAATTATTTGAAATATATACAGTAAAACTAAAAAATATATGTATATAAAAAAACTAAGTGAGTTGTAGGTTATAATCTTGATCTGAGTCGCTTGACTCAGACAAGTGAATTTTCCTTTTCATCATAACTTGTTTTATTTATAACCACTGATTTATTGGCCTGCAATCCACTTTTGCTTCTTATTACTGTGTATGTTACTACCCTGTGTGTGATTAATAAACCCGTCATCTGTGAGATAATCAGTCATCTCCATTTAAAACACTTGTTACTAAAGTAAAACATCTTTTGTTTCATTATCAATGTTTGTAATACCAGATTCTAATATTACCAGATCAACAAAGGTGCCACATTTTAGGTTAATATCACAACAAAAAATAACCTACACATAAGCAAAACAGTACCATTCATGATGGATGTGAGTGTTTATATAAATGCAGCCATTACTTAATAGAAATACTACATTGGGCATTCAGATGTAAAGAATTGATTTATATTAACCAAGCAATTGATTTGTGTAAATTAAAAGAACCATGTGTTTAGTGGGTACGAACAAAACAACTCCAAATAAATGATTACTTTATTAGTATTAAATATTAGGGAATATAAATAAGTCTTATTTTGCTACAATACCTACATATTATACAGTAGCCACTAATATAGGTAAATGAATTCAAATAAATTAACTTGAACCAACATGCAAATTAAATGCGGAAAACACACTAAAGGTAGGTTATGTTAGGTCTATTTATTCTTATTTTAGTTGGGACTACGATTTTGGATGGGCAGTAGCAATAGCGCACTGCACTACATCTAGTCATAAATATACCTATAAAACATCCAATTAGGATATATTTGGTTGTAATTTTGTACAACATTACTACGTGGCCTCCGTATAATACGTAAGTATCTTTGCTACTTATGTTACTTTTGGGGTTAATGTCCCAGAAATCTAGCATTTTCAGTAATCTGAAAGTGCTTTGTTCTTATATCCTATTGAGGGACTACTGTAAATATTTTCTGACTTTTAACAAGTATTAAAAAATTAAATAATCTAGTTTGATGTAGGCAGATATCCTTCAATTACAGTAGACTATGAAATTACTATTGGTCATATTCAAGGAGAGAGCAGGTCTCAATTGGTAATTTCGACATTGATAATCAATACTTTCTTTCTTTTTTTTTGTCTATTGTTGGGTAACCCGAAGACTCCATTTATGTAACTATTATAAAAGTAACTTGCCTGCTAACCCTTTTGAATAAACATACGTTACCCATTTCATTGTGAGTTCTTGATATCAGTTTACATAGTCAGGTAATATTTTCTATTATTAATTTTATCAGTTAAAAAATTCTTACACTTACAATATGTACTTTGTTTTATCAAGTTGTGTTGTTTTTATACTTTCAAAAAAATGGCTTTTATGTGTACTCCTAAAAAAATTAATATGTTTACATTTCAGTTTTAGTAATAAGCATTATGTAACTTCAGTATAATTAATACTATGATGGTTAAATTAAACTCAGAGTTTTAATACTTTAAATCTTTGTGGTGGGTAAACAATAAAACTTGGCATCACATTTTTTAGATAAGTTTTATTTGTATGTGCTTGGAGTGTGTTTGAATGTGGTTATATGAAATGAACCGATTTTTCCCAGGACGTTTTTAGAGGCATAACATTGATGTTTGAATATTGATTCAGAATGTATGAAATTTTAATATTTATTGTTCTGATTTTAAACAAACCTGTAAGTATTTTTTAAAAAAAAGAAATAGAATAATGGGTTTTGCGCGTTAAATGCGCACCAGGTAAAAAAAAAAAAGTAATAAAAGATCCCCAAGTGGAATGTCACCTGTAGATTCATCATAGCTTTGCCATGGTTTCGCGTTTGTTGCCCATTCAATATATATGTAAGTACACAATCATGGGTAGGTACACTTTTCATTTTTCTATTTAATTAGTTTATATTAGTGAAAATGTTGATAAAAGGATTTGCTTCGCAGTCTGTTTCAACGATCATTAACTCTGCATGTAAAGCAGCAGCTAGTAAAGATTGTTTTAAAATAATTTCATGTCGGTTTACCCATTTCAATATTCTTATTCAGATAATGTAATAATTTAACTTTTAATGTTTCTTCTGTTAAGAAAATATATAATTTAACTTTTTCCATGGTTTGTTGTTTTTCATAATTCGGGAAAATTTTAAAGCTGTCCTCATATATAAAATCATATTTCCCTTTGTTCATTTTTAAATTTTGGGTATAATCTTTCGTTTGTTTTAAAATGAATAAAACTCATTTAATATTTATTTCGGCTTTCAAAAAATGAATTCTGATTATTTAATTAATTTCCATTAATTGTAAGAATGATGATTAATCAAAGGTTAAGGAAATATATAGTTTATGTAGTAAGAAGGACTCAGGTAAGTTTCTACACAAGGAAACAGGTTTGTATTTGAGAATTTAATATTTTCACTGTGTAATTGCTTTTATTATATACTTTACAGCTGCTTATAAACATGCGGATGGTAAGAAGATTGATGGGCGTCGAGTATTGGTTGATGTTGAGAGAGGTAGAACTGTAAAAGGATGGATGCCACGACGGTTAGGTAAGATCTATTCATCCCTTATAAACTTTGCGTGTAGACATAATACCTTCAGATAATGATACTCAAAAATCTTATGCATCTATTTATTCAGTCATTTTTTAGGAGTTTTAAATAAAACTTAATAGTGTCTGTTGAAAATTGAGAGTAGTTTCATAGGTCTGAACTCATTTTGTATCAAGAAGAGTTTTTCTAACCACGATTAATTTTAAAATAAAAGTGCTTTATTTGCATGTGCAACATTTGATCATTCAATATTTTTGCCGAAAGACAAGATCTCAGTATTCGAAAGTCATCACAAAAACAAGTTACACTGTTTTCTTTTCTTGTAGTAAGTAGAAAATATTTGGGAGTCATAAAAAATTGCATCTGGGTGTAGTGGTAGCATTGTAAAATTCATTGCACTCCATCAATCAGTCAGGTTTCCGCTACTAACCTTTTCTTTATCATCAAATTGTGTTTGTGTTTTGGTAGCAAAAACTAAAAATAGACTGAAATTTCATTGCAAGTTGTGTTCATTATGTCAAGGCAAATGCTTTCTTGTCACCATCAATTCACTTTAAAGAGTATATTATTGATGAGCAAAGAACACTAGTTGCTAGTCAGATTCCTCAAGTATGCCTGAGTACTTTAATAATAAAGAATAAGTTACTTAGATTTAAATAAAGTTAACAAAATGTTCTTTTTGGAATATTTGTCAGTAATATCGCCTGTTGAATAGTACATAGTAATAATACATAATAAAGTATGCATTTTACAAAACAACTATTGTATCACCTCTATGTGTTTACAAACAACTGAAAATCAGGTTTTACAAAATTAATTATAGTTAAAAACAACACCTGATAGGAAAAAACAAAGACACAATGTAGTGCATGAGTCAATGAATAACATGTTGCTAACAGATTTTCTGTCCACAGAGACGTTTAAAGGTACTGAAAGTTTCGTCTTCCAGCTGTTGTGGCAAACAAATTTATGATACTCAGTAGACATAATTTTCAGGATATTTTATAGAGTTGAAAAAAATCCTATAGAAATATATTATAGGTTTGGAATTTCAGATTTTCATAGATGTTTTGTTGTGTTTAATAAATAATGTAAAAGTACTGTATTTTTTAATCTAAAAATGCTAAATGAGGTTTCAAGCCGATAAAATATTGGCTGGCCAGATATGGGTTTAATGTAGTTGTATTAGAGAGAATGTGTAGACATTATTCTCGGGGGTATGCTATTAATGTTTCAAATTAAACTTCACCTACACAATTTTATAAAAAATGTCAATCTGGAAAT
>JBAIZL010000002.1:205793603-205883603 GCA_036971475.1 Prosapia bicincta
TATATATATATATATATATACTATATATATATATATATATATATATATACTATATATATATATACATATATATATATATATATATATATATATATATATATATATATATATATATATATATATATATATATATATATAATATATATATATATATATATATATATATATATATATATATATATACATATATATATATATATATACATATATATATATATATATATATATATGTATATATATATATAGAGAGAGAGAGAGAGAGAGAAAGAGAGAGAGAGAGAGAGAGAGAGAGAGAGAGAGAGAGAGAGAAAGAGAGAGAAAGAGTGTATTGCAGTACTACAATTTTTCTAAAGCAAACATTTATATTCATTTAATTATTGAAAAACGGGTTTTTGTTTTGCCTACATGACTTTTTATTCAGGATATGTTTTATAATGTGCTTTTGTAGAATATTAATGTTGTATCACTTTTGTTTTTCGTTCCAAATAAACACACATCTCACATACTTTCTTGAATACGTTGATGTTGCTTTAACTTTAAATTCTATCGGTTTAACAGATTAGCTTTTGTTAAATTATTAGACATTTGCAACAAGCAGAGAATATTGGGTTTCTAAGTTAGGAGGTGCTTACAAGTTATTTTAGTAAAACCAGGAGTTTGTAATTTTTATTAGGCTAAAAATATGTTTAAGGTCTACTGAATTTTTAATAGAACAAGGAAAAGTTTTATGTTGTAATATATTCTTTCAAAACACTATATATTACTGTGTAATTTACACTGAGCTAATGGTAAACACTAACAAAAATAAATTAGAAAAAACAAATATTAGAAGTATGAAATATGTTGCAAGTTTACTTTAGACGATACTTCAGTATCATTTTAATTTTTAACTGTAAATAGTGATTGATATTAATCCTAGGAGGTATGTACATCAAAATAAAAACAATGCATTTTATTAATAATAATGAAAAAATTATGGAGGAAGACTCTAGAGATTTTTCTCATATCTGTCAATTTTCTACATACTCCTCGGTTTATACGTCACACATCAACACTAAAGTCCAGATATTGCTAAATACGATGCTACCTGTCAATTTCGATAAAGGCAATTCTATTGAGCATACGGTCTCCCAGCTCAGCGATAGATTCACGGAATTGTTAGGGCGAATATATCCCTTTCAATTAACGCCAAAGGAAGGAGACACATTACGTGAAGTAGTCATGGTGGCCGCAGCATAGTCTCTTGGTCTCAAATAAACTCAATGAAAATATAGTTCATTCAAATTATTGTTATTTTAAAATAATTTTATTATTGTTATTAAATTCCTTCTATTAGCTCACTCTTATATATATATATATATATATAGATAGATATATGCTGATACGTATTCCTTCACGGATGGATAAATATGATGAATAGTTACTATCTGGAGTACATCCGTTTATTCTGCAGTCCGTAAATTCGCAGTTCCAACGTTTCGCTAGAATCTCATTCAGCATTGACGAGGTGAACCCAAAAATAGTAGAAGAGCTAGCGAATTTATGGACTGCAGAATGAACGGATGTACTCCAGATAGTAACTATTCATCATCATTTATATATATATATATATATATATATATATATATTTATATATATATATATATCGTATACATTTGCAATCGTTAATAAAATATGTTTTATTTATCCAATCAAATTTAAATACATTTTTTTCAACCCACTAACGGGTGGCAATTGATGTTAATGCAGTTTTTTTCAAATATTTATTCTATATTTAAATCATAAAAGGTTAGAGGTACCTCTAAACTATCTTCATGTTCGAAGCCTAGAGCTCTTTGACATTGAGCCAACTTTCCATATCTAGAAATGAACTTCTCAAAGATCTTTATGAAAAACCTCCAATTTTTTAATCTTGAATGTTTACCATGGTTACGACACAATATCATAAATAATGCTATAGGATTAAAAGTGAATGAAAATAATAAAATTAATAAACATGACTAACGTTATCAAGCCTTGCTTGACAAGCTTGACAAACTGACAGTTAGAAAGGAAAGCTAAGAGAGACCACAACACAATGCAAGCTACGAAAATATGCGTATAAAAAGTAGCAAATAAATACAATATTCCAACACCATACATAAAAAGAAAAAGGACAGTAGGAATAAAATGTGTTTTCTATTTTGCCACTTATTATTGTTATTTGTTTATGACATGTACGTAAATACCTTTATTATTTGTAATTTTAAAATAAAAAGGAACTAAAATAAAATTTGTTTCTATTGATTCAAATAGGAATAGACATTCAAAACGTTTTATTATTATTTGTTTTAATTCTCGTATTGCGGCTAAGAGTACTTTATGGCCAGTATTAACCGCGTGATGAGGAGTATTTGCAATAGGCTTTAGTTATGCTTAGTTTGGATTTATGAATATTTCCTGATATCAAATATAGAGCGGAAGTGTTATGGTTTGCTATGAATAACCGTTACCTTAATGTAGACATTAGCTCCCTGCGACATAAAAAGGTGAATATATGACGGCATATAAACTAGTGTAATCTTTATATTTATATATTAGTGCAGTTATTTGAATTTAACCGAAAATATTCAGTTAAACCCAGTCATCTGCAAAACTAGTCGCCTCAGAAATATCAGTACGTAGATGTCTTTGTTAATAATATAGTAAAATTAAAATAATTTCATAGTTACAAAGTTGAGATTTAATATTTTATACAAACAAATATGCTCAAACGAAATATAAAATGTCTAACGGGAACAACAAACAGATACGTTTGCAAATCCAAACTAACTTCCTTTCTTCAAACAGTTTTATATATTATTTTATTTCTGATGCATATTAGAATTATTCAAAGTCAAAGACTTTTAAAAAGGTCATTTAAAACAAATAATACTGGCCATAAAGTACTCTTAGCCGCAATACGAGAATTAAAACAAATAATAATAAAACGTTTTGAATGTCTATTCCTATTTGAATCAATAGAAACAAATTTTATTTTAGTTCCTTTTTATTTTAAAATCACAAATAATAAAGGTATTTACGTACATGTCATAAACAAATAACAATAATAGGTGGCAAAATAGAAAACACATTTTATTCCTACTGTCCTTTTTCTTTTTATGTATGGTGTTGGAATATTGTATTTATTTGCTACTTTTTATATGCATATTTTCGTAGCTTGCATTGTGTTGTGGTCTCTCTTAGCTTTCCTTTCTAACTGTCAGTTTGTCAAGCTTGTCAAGCAAGGCTTGATAACGTTAGTCATGTTTATTAATTTTATTATTTTCATTCAATTTTAATCCTATAGCATTATTTATGATATTGTGTCGTAACCATGGTAAACATTCAAGATTAAAAAATTGGAGATTTTTCATAAAGATCTTTGAGAAGTTCATTTCTAGATATGGAAAGTTGGCTCAATGTCAAATAGCTCTAGGCTTCGAACATGAAGATAGTTTAGAGGTACCTCTAACCTTTTATGATTTAAATATAGAATAAATATTTGAAAAAAACTGCATTAACATCAATTGCCACCCGTTAGTGGGTTGAAAAAAATGTATTTAAATTTGATTGGATAAATAAAACATATTTTATTAACGATTGCAAATGTATACGATATATATATATAAATAAATATATATATATATATATATATATATATATATATATATATATATGATGATGAATAGTTACTATCTGGAGTACATCCGTTCATTCTGCAGTCCATAAATTCGCCAGCTCTTCTACTGTTTTTGGGTTCACCTCGTCAATGCTGGATGAGATTCTAGCGAAACGTTGGAACTGCGAATTTACGGACTGCAGAATGAACGGATGTACTCCAGATAGTAACTATTCATCATATTTATCCATCCGTGAAGGAATACGTATCAGCATATATCTATCTATATATATATATATATATATATATATAAGAGTGAGCTAATAGAAGGAATTTAATAACAATAATAAAATTATTTTAAAATAACAATAATTTGAATGAACTATATTTTCATTGAGTTTATTTGAGACCAAGAGACTATGCTGCGGCCACCATGACTACTTCACGTAATGTGTCTCCTTCCTTTGGCGTTAATTGAAAGGGATATATTCGCCCTAACAATTCCGTGAATCTATCGCTGAGCTGGGAGACCGTATGCTCAATAGAATTGCCTTTATCGAAATTGACAGGTAGCATCGTATTTAGCAATATCTGGACTTTAGTGTTGATGTGTGACGTATAAACCGAGGAGTATGTAGAAAATTGACAGATATGAGAAAAATCTCTAGAGTCTTCCTCCATAATTTTTTCATTATTATTAATAAAATGCATTGTTTTTATTTTGATGTACATACCTCCTAGGATTAATATCAATCACTATTTACAGTTAAAAATTAAAATGATACTGAAGTATCGTCTAAAGTAAACTTGCAACATATTTCATACTTCTAATATTTGTTTTTTCTAATTTATTTTTGTTAGTGTTTACCATTAGCTCAGTGTAAATTACACAGTAATATATAGTGTTTTGAAAGAATATATTACAACATAAAACTTTTCCTTGTTCTATTAAAAATTCAGTAGACCTTAAACATATTTTTAGCCTAATAAAAATTACAAACTCCTGGTTTTACTAAAATAACTTGTAAGCACCTCCTAACTTAGAAACCCAATATTCTCTGCTTGTTGCAAATGTCTAATAATTTAACAAAAGCTATTCTGTTAAACCGATAGAATTTAAAGTTAAAGCAACATCAACGTATTCAAGAAAGTATGTGAGATGTGTGTTTATTTGGAACGAAAAACCAAAGTGATACAATATTAATATTCTACAAAAGCACATTATAAAACATATCCTGAATAAAAAGTCATGTAGGCAAAACAAAAACCCGTTTTTCAATAATTAAATGAATATAAATGTTTGCTTTAGAAAAATTGTAGTATGCAATACTCTCTTTCTCTCTCTCTCTCTCTCTCTCTCTCTCTCTATATATATATATATATATATATATATATATATATATATATATATATATATATATTTATATATATATATATATATACATACATATATATATATATTAAATATGGTGATATATTTTCTTGTAATATAGTTAATAAATTTAAAATATTTCAAAAACAAGAATACTTTTAATGAATATATTTATTTAAGAATAAATATTTTCATTAAATGTATTCTTGTTTTTAAACTTTTTAAATTTATTATATATATATATATATATATATATATATATCATAAAAAGTTATAATAATTACAAATTACACATTTAAATGTTTTACTAAAAAATAATAAAAACTCAGAAAAACCTTTCTTAAATTTGAAAAAAAATATTTTTTTGGAAAACAAAGCGTAACTTTTAAATGGGCATTTTTGTACAGGCTGATACATAAATTAACAATTCATCTCGGCCCTGATTACAATTTCCTCGGCTTAGGGAATAAATTAGCCAATTCCTTTCTCTGATCATATTTTATGCCACTAACGTGCATTTGTGTTTCTGTTGCCGTTCCGTGAAGCTCCAGTAACTTTTGTTTTAATTAAAAAGTTATGATCTTAAAATGTCCCTGTCGAGAACAACTTGGGTTGAAACTTTGGTAATAAAATGTGACAAGTATCCATTGTCCTCTAAAACATGAATGTGGTTTACCTCTTAGTGCACCTAAATAATTTATTTGTTTCAAAAATGATTCAGGTATATATAAATGTTTGTTAGGGAAATGTATTTTTTCGCATTTGATTAACTTTAAGACTGTTTTAATAAGGCTTCAAGTATTGTTTCAATAACTAAATGAATCAAAATATAATAATATTACTGAATAGTAATAATCAGAGTCTTTGAGTCTAAAAATATTAAATTATTCATTTACCCCAAAATTTTTTCTCAATGATAATATTACGAAATAATGTCGTTACCCGTAACTTATTAATTATTACAGAGATTTATAGGAGGTGCTAATAATTAGATTCTCGTATAATATTAGTCACCGCTTAGGTTAGGTAAATATTTACTGTTCAAGTCGTACTTAACATATTTTAAAAACTACACAATAAGAAAGCATGCAACAACGAACTAGTAACTAAAATAACATAATTGCCAGTCATGCCAATAAATAAATCTATTATATAGGATTTACAATGTAATGCAGTATGTTAAAAAGGCAATATAATAACAAATATAATTCCGAACTATTAGCAAATAATCGATTGGGAATATTGACATATAATAAAACCAAATAAGAGCTTTAAACACATAAGGTACAAATAATAGCATACCAAACATAATATCATATTCCTAGAAAAATATCTCGATTGAATATAGAATATATACAGAATTCATAAAATCCCCCTTGGTAATAAATTAAAGGGAAAGAGAGAGAGAGAATGCGTGTGTGTGTGTGTGTGTGTTGTGTGTGTGTGTGTGTGTGTGTGTGTGTGTGTGTGTGTGTGTGTGTGTGTGTGTGTGTGTGGTGCGCATTTGTGTGTATCTAAAATTATTAGTAGTTATTATTTGAGAAATATATTTTCAGAAATTAATAGGAGATATTTGCCAAACAATGTTAATGATATTCTAATGAATTAATTGTTTTTTGTTACTACAATAATCTGAACAGATTTTGTATGGGTTATTTTAACTACGAAAATGTTTCACTGGTTTTCAACAAATACAAATGCATGTGTTTGATAAAATAAAATTAATTTCATTGCTTACAGATTTTATTTTTACTTTCTAATTCATTCAAATTACAAATAATTATATAGAATAAAAATTTAATTTTACACTGTTCGTTTTGTGTGGTCAAACAGCACCATAAAAAGCCTCAGATAGATTTTTAAGTTCTAGATTTTTCCAAATAAACTACACAGTAGGTTTATAAAAGATTTTGATTGGTCTACACAATATGTAGATAAAATCTATGTACACAGTATCTAGATAAAACATTCTGATTTGACTACACAGTCTTTAGATATCCTTTATAATCTTCATTTTGAACAAAAACGTTTCGTATTTGATGACAGTAGCATTGAATATTTGCTTCCTAAGTTTCCATACCAAATAGGTTAATGCGGATGGAGTGTGCATAAACAGCTATAGTTTCTAAGTGTTTTTCTATAGATTTAATTTAACTTTCTAATATTTTTATTATTTAATTTCTGGCGAGAAGAAATCGCTATATTTTAATTTAACGTAGGAGATAATTTACAATTGTCTGTAATATCCGCCTTACTATTATACTTTGTCAGCCAATTAAAGTAATATACACGTACCAAACTAATTTATGGTATCTCCCTAAAAAATGTAAAACTAAATCAAAACAAGTAATATAAACAAATCTTTCGTACGTCAATTACTACTTCGGCCATCTAAGAAGAATGTTATTTACTTTGTATTAAATAATTACAATTAATATAAAGTAACATAACATATGCGTTAACATAACACAACTGTTCGACCACATATTCTATAATACAAATATATATTTTTTATGATATCATATGTTACCACATATTCTAAGCCAAATGAGACAAAATATATAAATTACTTTGCCATTTTTGTGAAAAGTTTTTTTCCTATATGAAAGATTTATTAATGAAATGATATTTGAAAAAAAGATATTAACATTAATTGTCATCCACTACAATTAAAAAATTGCATTTGAAATTAAATGGATAAATAAAAAGTATTTTATAAACGATTGAAAATTGGAACAGGTAATAGAGGGTGAATATCAACAAATATAATAAATTATATAATTATATAAATACTATTGATATTACATTATAATTTTCCCGCATCATTAATATAATAGCTTTTATCAAGTTTAAAACAGTATATTAAAAACACTTCATATGAATAAGGTCTAAAAACTAGTCTCATTGTGTAAACTATATTATTGTTTACAGTTTTGAATTGTTCTTACTAGCTAAGCTCTAATTTACTTAAAAATCTATTTAATATTATCAAAACATAGCGGTAATTTAAGATAGGACAAATTTTGGGATTCCGTTTTTTATTTTAGTTCTAAAATTCGCATAATAAAAACATTTTAATATTGTATATACAAATAAATTAAATCTTGGACTGTACCCTCTAAAGACATTGAATATCTCTTGAATATTGATAAAGCAAGTTTTTTTTCATTTTGGTTTTAGAGCAACTGTATCAACTGTACTTAAAAGTTATAAAAGAAAAACTTTTATAAAGGACTGATATGTCCTTGTGCTCTACTTGCAAGGCTAGGTTTTAACGGTAATGGATATTGTGGTCACGTAAAGAAAAGGCTAAAAGTGTAAACATTATTTAAATATTTACGTGTTCAGACTGCCCTACTTATATATTCCAGACATTATTGTTAGCTCTTACACTATTAAAATGCATTTAAGTACCAACGCTAGATACATCCGGGTATCTATATCTACTTATATATCCTACTTATACAGCAAGAAAAAAAATGCAGGTAATAACTTGACTAACTTTAACTAGGTTGATTAGGTTCAGAAATGCATATTATCATAGGTTATGTGCGTTTAAATTTTAAGGTGTTTAGTTTTTTAAGACCTGCTTCAGAAAATATGCATTCGATAGTGAGATTATTGGTTTGAATACTATGTTTGTGTTTTTATTATTTCCTCCAGTTTGTACCAAAAAATTTCTGACGTTGAGGTTTTGCAAAGTAATAAAAATAGGAATTAAATAGCTTGTTGCTCATCAACTGCGTGGGTTAATGTAGTATATACCGATTACGTTATATATAAACCAAAAGATTTCGTGAACTACCGAAAATTTGGAAATTGGGATCAAAACGTGTATGAAGTGTAGTGACATCTGAATCGGAATTACTTGACAAAATTGAAGTAACATTCTATAAAACTTGTTCTACATCTTCTTCTCGCTTACAAACTTCACCTCGCTAGTTTAAATGTGCTAAGGCAAAGCGAGATATTACAATAGGCCAATGACCATTTCTTGCAGAATTTTTCAATTCTATTTCTATATGATATAATTATGTCAGTAAAAGGGTAGTTGAGAATAGAAGATTGATTTTCTACCGGAAATTGCTAACATCCAGTTACCATCTGGTGCCACAGATGGGTTAGCGTAGATTAACCACTTTAGATTATACTTACATCTTGAATTATGATGGAAGTGTAATATTTCAATAAATAAGTATGGATACACTCAGAGAATCAATCGAAACAATTTAAGACTCTACGTTTGCATAACCTGACTAATATGGAATTATAATGATCAATGACTAAATTCGGGTGTTCATTACACACTAATTACTTTATTATTTTTCCAGACATGATTGAGATACTTTACCTAAGATTTATAAAATTATTACTCTTGGGCCTGTCTTATATCGTACCCAATACTTCTATATTTACAATTCCAACCAAAATAAATGATTATCATTGAATCTGAAGAGACCTTATTGTTCCATGGTGTAGTTTTAATGGTATCCACTCAGCAACTGAGCTTGAGGACCGGACTCCGGCTAAGCCCGTTTTCCTTGTTGACTCTAAGACCACCATCCGGAACATCTCTGGGAACTCAAAAACTGACTGTACCAGAACCATACACTGTAGAAGAAAATTAAATACTCTCAACTTAATTCCAGTGGAATGTCGATCCTTGTAAATATCACATGGTAATGGAAAGGCTGTTCAACTAGCCAGGCGGGGAATAATACCCCTTCAACCTGAGCATCTGAGTTCACTACAGTCCACCAAAATATGGAATCACGTTCGATAGAGGAAACTCTCAGAAGGAAAACTGTGGGAAAGTCTTGTTGGGGAGACCAATTGATCATAGCTTTCCCCGAGCTGTTAACGTTGCAGCATTCAGAGTGAGGACTGGTCATGAACACTGATGTGCACCTCTTTGGATGCTGCGTGCGCTTCTTTATCCTTTTTCACTGCTTAAAGTTTATTTGTAGATTCAGCACGGTAATTTTTAAATCAAATTTAGTTTCATTTTTTTTGTATTTCACCAAGTTACTAGGTTAACTCAAACTATTTTATTTTGTATTGTTTTCAATCTTTAAATAATTTTAATTGTTCAACTAATGTCTAGATTTAATTTAACTTCCTGGGTTCTCCTTCAATACTTCTTGAAATTTCTCCAACAATTGTTCTAATTTTTTCATTTAAAAAAATTCCTTATATAATTTAGATTTTTTTAAATCCTGAATTTTTTCTAATTTATTTATTTTTTATATTGTGTCCCTATCTATGCTTTATGTTTAGAGCAGTGCTAACCTTGTCTTTATTAATTTTTCTTTCTAGTTTTTCAGTTAGCAAACAAGTTCTTTTTTTTTTGTTTTGTATTCTAATTTCCTTACTTTCCTTATAATCGTTCCTTTAATTTTTATTATTTTTTCCCTTACTTTTTTGTCGGTTTCGTCCCTTACAAGCTTACAAACCTTAATGATTTCTCCCGGGTTGAATGTCCGATTTTCTGGACATTTTGAGATTTTAATTTTTGTTAGCGTTTTGCTGCAATCTTACTATTTTATTATTTTTTAAAACAGGTTATGACTTAGGCCCGTTTTTTATTCCTTCCTTATTTTATTTCCCACTTGCTGTTCCCTTCCTACACTCTCCGGTCTGCTTTGCTCTTGGATTCTACTCCCTTTTCTGGAGCTCCCTGCTCCGTTTTAATTTCTCCTTCCTCTAAACGTTTTCCCACTTTTCCTCAATTTTTAAACTTTTCTCTTTCTTCTACTCTTCCTACTACTTCTCCTGAACTTTCAGAATTTTCCATCTTCCCTTACTCTGTTTACTGCTAAATAATTATTTTTTAATCTTTTTTCCCCTCTTGTAATTTCTTCATGTATTTCTATTCCTTTCTCTTTAATTTTGTTCTTCCTTTACATTTTCTATAACGTTTACATTTTAGGACTCATTGTTTTCGCATTGATCTTGTTGTTGAACAGACAAAACATGTGATATTTGGGATTCACTTTCCATCTTCCCACCGAAACGCTAACGGTCTGAACCTTCGGTAGGGGTCACGACGTCAGCCAGATGGTCGGCTGCCGCCAGTACAGGCTCCTGTCCTTCGCCTAAACCTGTCCATCTCCCCTTTTCTACGATACTGGTTGTTGGTGCATCTAGCTTCTTGAGATGGCCTTGTCGAACATTCAGATGGCCTTGTAGACTTTCTGCTACTTTTCTCCTTGCACTCTTTCCGTTTTGCACTTCCGTGCTTTTTTCTGGTCTTCTTATTTTTTAAATTTATTTATTGAAATTACGTGGGTCTCTTTTTCTCCTCTGAGCCCCTCTTGCCATCTATCTCTGTTCTTGTTTAAACAATAGACCCTTCTGTAGCGTTTTTTGGTCCGTAGTTAGGATTAGTAAGTGCAGGATTAGGGTTTTGAGGGTACCTGGTATCTTTTCAGTATTTGTTTTCTCCATAGGATTGCCTACGAGTGCTAGGTCTTAGGTTTGGTAAGACCTTCTGTGTATACCTTCGCGGTATGTCCCTTCCATTTTGTCCCCTATGTTCTATATCGGTCTCTACCCCATTTAAGAAAACTATTCCATTTTCCATTGATTCTCAATGAACCTGGCATTTCAAAAGTTTCTCCCAAAATGTATCATTACTTTATTTACCAAGTACCTTTCAGGTATTGGTGGATCTAGGTTTTTCGCTAGGTTTACCATGACTACAAAATATTTCGACCGGCTCTACGGCCCCATCTCAAATATATCCCGGTGTCCAGTTGTTTATTTTCTTGGGCCAAGAAATCCCAGTACCGACCCAGAAACTTAGCTTTAAACATCTCCTAAGTTTCTGCTGACTACTGTATGGCCTTAAACCACGCTCCTGACGTTCCTCGTAGGTTCCTAACAGCCATCCTTATATTGGTTTCCTCCTCAAGCCCAGTTTTGTAACTGTTGTTCGTCTTGGCACAATATTTATTTATTTTTTGCAAATCTGAGAATCACATCAACACGTATTATTAAGAAGTACTGTCAATACTACTGACATTTTCTTATACTAATGTTAATTTGTTAACTTCTAACCAGTTTCACTTGCAACACTTTATGCTGGGTTAAATTCTATATCTTTTCCTACCCAAAACTAGATAGTGATTTATTTTTTCCATTTTAGTATTCAAACAAACATAGCGGTCCCTTAATCATAATTACGGTAACGTATAAAACCCCTTAGGTATTTTTTTATTAATTCTGACCTCTTTATTTCTTCGCAAAGAACATCGTTGTTTATCTATATATTCATTTTATTTTAGAACAATTTGTGAACAACCCTTTTAATACATTTTCTTTACATCTAATATAAATAAAGCCAATAATTTATAACATAGTTTATTCATTAAGTCTATTAAATTTAAAAGATTTACTTGAATTTTCATTTTCCCCAAAAATAATTTGTATGTACACAATTATAGATTTGAACATGAAGAAAGCAACTACCTTTTAATTCGTGCCGTTTCCTGTATCCTGCTCGATTCCACAGTTTGGTCTGTCCAGATTTTGTTGCATTAAGCTTCACTCCATGGTCTATTCGCGGTTTTTCTAAATGAGTTTCCCTCTAAGTGAGTTACTTTATAACTTGATGTTAAATTTGTATTGTTTTTAAATTTAAAGGTTTTAAATTTTATTTTACCGAATTTTAATGTCACTCTCTTTTAAAACCAATTTAACGTTTATAAACTTTGGAAACCTCCGTTTTTAGATCTATTTGAAATGCACCTCATTTTGTATTCATTTAGCCAATTTTATGTACCGAAATCTTTATAAAAGGCTTCAGAATCGCACAGTTACATTTTGAAACAACCATTTCCCGGCACTTAGCACATGATGTTAGAATTTAACACATTAAATTTATTTAAAAGCGGAGTAAGATGAGAGTCGTCCAGCGTTGGCCGCATCTCCAACGCATCTCCATATTTTTTTAATTTAAAATTTTCGTTGTATTGCTTAAATTCTCAAGTTAAGCCCGTTACAGTGTGTGTGTGTGTGTGTGTTTGTGTATAAACCCCTTGTAAATGTAAGGGTGACGGTTGGATCAATGTCAGTGGAACAATAAATAACTTGGACAACGCCCCGCTGTCAAACGGCATGGCATCCATTAGTCCCCTAGTTTTTCACTCATGTGTTGAGGCTGCCTTTCACACGTTTTGAAAAGATCTAGTTCTATTTAAAAAATAAGATTTACCAATTAAAATGTTGGTAGTATTTATTCACATGGAAAAATGTGGCTAACACTTTAGGTTTGGAGGTTAAATTATATGTTACATTTTACCCATAAGTATATAACATTATTTGCCTGGACTTGCATAAACACTGTAGTAGTTTAGAAATAAATAAATATAAATAAATAAATAAAATAAAATATCAATTTGTAAATTAAATTTTGTCCTTTTAAAATTATATGAGAATATTTGGGAAAAAAAGTTTTACAAAATATAAAGGTGAAGAAAAACCTTGTATAATTTGTTAAATATTAGAATGAGTTGTATTGTTAAGTCAATGAAATGGATTAGATATATCTCTTTTTATAGATCTAAATATAAATTCCAGGAGGTATTGGACGATTGGTATATATGGGTAAACATAATGACAACAAAAAAAATATTGCATTTTATCAATTCTTTTACTGTTTGCCACAAAATAAAAGTGAAAACTCAATTAAAATGTATCTAAAATAACAATAAAATGAATAGAATGATTTATATTTACAGTGTATAAATCATAATTTATAAAGTGCATTATAGGGTTAATACAAAATAACGAGTTTCTATACAATATGTAACTTGAATGTATACAATTTTATATAGATTTATAATATAATAATATAACCAATTTTCAATCATAAAATTTAGATGTCGGTATGAATATAGAGTTGTAAACGAAAAATTTATGAAGTTAGTACTATATCCAGTCTCTCGTATTCGCCATTGTTTTACTTGATACTCTACCCAGAAAACTTCACAAGGTAATAATTCTATTCCTGATGGATTATATACCTGGTGGCCAATTCTATGTTGGATCAGGCCCTTACAATAATATTACGAGTTTTGATAAAGTTTTGCAGAACTTCTTTCCAGTTTTCACTCGACAAAGAATTCCAGTGTGTAAAAACAAGATATCCTTTTGTAATAACTATAACTTGTAATCTATTTCGTACCTCCTTATATCTGTCTCCGAATTAAATGATTGAGAGCTTTATTTATTGTTATTCCTCTAACAAATATGTAGGTGGCTTTTACTGATTTATAGCGGAATAATGTGAGAGTAACGAAATCTGTAATTATAACACGTAATATATATATATTATGGTTGCAAATGAGAGAACAACGAAAGTATAATAGTTATGGCCAGTGGCTTGACCTCTACAGTTGATGTACATATATTTCAAATCGTATGTTCTATACCCTCACCCGTTACTAACTTCAGAGATTGTATTGAATACAAAACGTAATCTCTGACATAAGGTTAATTTCACAAATAACATCTATAACGCCAAATTATCTACGTAAACTCATGATTACGTCGTTGATTAAAGGAAGACTTTCACTAAAATATTTCAAACATTTCTCCCAAATAACGTCTTTGTAGGAAAACAAGTTTATAAATTGCTAAACCATCTAGGCTCTTACTCGGATAACCGGATTTCCTCAATTAATAAAAACAAATTTACTTTGAAAATAAAGTTCAATATAATTCGAACACTAACATTTCCCTTGTTATAAAGTAAATTTTACAATGTTATATTTTTTAATTACAGTTAACAAATAAAGATCCCATATTAAGACTAGCGACAATATACACATACAACGTCCAGGGACAACAATATACCGTATACTACTACTCTTGAGACCAGTGCTCAAGACCTGCTTTAGCATTGATTGTTGCGAATACTATAATGTAACTAATGATATGTCTTTCATTGATTTACTATTTTATTTATAAATATTTAGACCTAACAATAAATGGATTAGGAGTTTTCTCGATAATTACCATCATATGATTTAACTGTATTGTATACATTTGCAGATTTCAATCATAATAGGTAATTGCTTTCAATTTTCATAAAATACATCTTTTGCATCTTTTTTTTTTAATTCCCTTTGCTGAGTGTCATTTCTGTATAAGATGTTTTCCATAGCGTTGAAATCTACACATGTAATACATTCCAATTAATTTGATAAACTTCGCATTTAACCTATATTTTTCCTCCATTTATTTTGTATAAACTGTTATTTTATAATATAACTGCCTTCATAATATAACTGTTAGTATCCTACATGTTTATGATTTTTATCTATAGCAATGTTTCTGTAATATATCTCGATGTAGGCTATTACGTTTACTTTGTTATATGCTGGGAGTACTGGTTGTTTTGCACTTTTCTTTACTCACAAAATTATATCAAGCTTCTAGATACATTATTGAGGACTCATACATCATAATACTTTGTCTTGTGGTACCTTCCACGATTGTTAGTTCAATCTCAATGAGCTACGGCCCATTCATCTCAATAAACAGTAAAAATACTTGTTCCACTGCAAGTAAGTTATTTTCCCTAGATAATCAACAATGAAACCTCAACGCAAGTATATATCTTACCACATTTTATCTCTCAGGGAAACGATTACATACAGGAAAGATGCAAGGTTTAGTAGCACACGACCAATGTAGAAAGTAGTAGTACTCATTTAAATTTCAACAAAACTTTATGATGTGTACACAAATATTTTTGTTGAATAAAAATGCTGTTGTTACGTGAATCAAGTATTATTTTTAAAAAAAAAACCTTACTTGACCCACGAAACAATGCAATTTTTGTCTAACAAAAGTTTTGTTGGCTATTTTACCGACTAAAATCAAAACTCTTCCTAATATTTATGCCAGGTGATGGAATACAATGTCAAACAAATATATTTAAATTTACCTATTGAGATTTTTGATTTTTGTATTTAAAAGTACATTTATATTACTACTTTTGTTTGTTATATTTTATTACATTTAAAATTGTATATAAAAACGAAAATAATTACAATGTGATACAATCAGTAGGAAATATATATTTTAATGATGGAAAAACGTTGTGATATTCTCACCAGTGAAAAAGCTACAATAATATTTGTAGTCGATATTTTTAATCAGGATTATTCTTTGTAATAAGCTCCGCGATGAAATGTTCAAACCATTCGAAATTAAATTTTTATTTCGAAAAAATCATTTATAATTAAAATTGAAATATAATGAAAACATAAAGTATCTAATCGTCCATAAGTCCTAAATTCGTATAACGTAGTAGAGCCATCTGACGACAGATAACGCAGGTGATACTAACCTCTACACCTGTTACCTTTTTTGATTAAACAAAATGAAAAGATTATTACTCTTTCTCCAAGAGCCAAGAGATTTGTCGTTATGGCAACGCTCTCCCGGGAGAGGAATGTCACATCAGGCGTAATTTTCTGCATGTGTATTTTAATAAAACCTCAAGTCGATGAATCCAAAAAATAACCAAACGTGGAGTGAATTTTAAATCAAATACCTTATATATTTATTTCTTTGCTTTTCCATATTTTGCCTTCTATTTAAGGAAACGTAAATATTAAAGGACTTATCTACTGTTATATAAATATATTATTCACAAATTTAAACAAATTTACACAAATTTGACGAAGTGAACCCAACAACAGTAGAACTCGCTCTTCTACTGTTGTTGGGTTCACCTCGTCAATGCTGGATTAGATTCTAGCGAAACGTCGGAACTGCGAATTTATGGACTGCAGAATGAACGGATGCACTCCAGATAATAACTATTCATCATCATATATATATATATATATATATATATATATATATATATATATATATATATATATATAGAAGTCATTGATGTTATAGAATAATTTACATATTGTGCAACACTTATAAACATGTGATTCTTTGTAGTACATATGATTTAAATTTGTAAAATTATTTTATTAGATAATTATTTTCTATAATTGCATGCATGCTCTACTATGCATCGGATACTATATGTTGAACATTATTAGCCAAGCTATGCATTGGATACGATGTGTTAACCACTAGTCAGGCTATGCAATGGATATTTTGTGTTAAATTGTATCAAAAACTCTCATTGGATACGATGTGTTAACCCATAGTCAGGCCATACATTGGATATTATGTGTTAATCACTAGTCAAGCTACACATCGGATAATATGTGATAGCCCATAGTCAGGCTCTGCATCGGATACTATGTGTTAACTATAGTCAAACTAACCATTAGTTAACCATTAGCCTGGCTATGCATTGGGTACTACATGATGAACATTACCCTGGCTATGCACTGGAGATTATGTGTTAGGCCATAGTCAAGCTACTTATCGGTTACTATATGTTAACCCATAGTCAAGCTAACTATTAGTTAACCATTAGCACAGCTATGCATCGGATACTATATGTAGGTCATTAGCCAGGCTATGCACTGGATATTATGTGTTAACTTGTATTCAAACTTCTCATCGGATACGATGTGTTAACTATTATCGAGGCTATGCACTGGATATAATGTGTCGGGGCATACTCAAGCTACTTATCGTCTACTATATGTTAACCCAGCGTTAGGCTATGCATCGGATACTATCTGTCAATGATTAGTCTAGATATGTATCAGGTATTATGTGGTGATTTGTGGGCATTTTGTAGTCAGGCTACTTGTAGGATAGTGTGTGATAACCATTAGCTAAACTATGCATTGGATATAATAAATAAATAATTACTTAATATGTAAAATAAGTTTTTTTATTTATCTAAATGCCTGAAATCTTTTTCGCAAACCTTTACCTTCTGTAAAGTGGTCTAACGCGTAGGTTATTGGTCGCGACTTGAGACTTCAATACGCAGTATTTTAAAATACTCTTTAAATTAATAAAGTCATTATGAATCAACGTCCAAGTTCACGGATAAAGCAATTTATAATACAAATTATACATATCACTAAATCAAACACAAATGTTTTTAATATAAACGAATTATACCATCATAGGCATAGGTGGGGACTAATTTTGTTCTTATTGATAAACGTTCATCTAATGCCTAAACAATGTTTCTCCTCTGTGTTGTGTGGATTTATAAATTAGTAATCCAATCATAAAGGAATTTAACTTTATATTTGCTCTCAATATTTTGTATGCATAATATTTACATAAAATATATAGATTATTTGTTATTAGTAAAATGAAATCAATGAAAGTACAATATGTGAAAGCAGGAACTAACGTGTTTACCTAAATTAAAAAAGCTTTAAAAATAAAAAAACAAAAGTTTTGGTATTATGCACTTTAACCCTAATAAAGGTTTGGTTGCAGAACTAGTTAAACGTTTTACTCGCATAGCTTACAGCTTTTCCTTTTATATTTAAATATTTTGAAACATTTTAGGTAACGTTATTTTAGAATGGTTTATTTCACAATCAAGAAAATCCGTAAAATAAGGATATCTTAGTTTTTAGCCATTCTAAATATCTTGGAAACAATTTTAAAAAATGACTACACATAATCGTACTTCTCACTCCATTAATAGAGTATTTTTTATGGAAAACTGTTTTTATAACGTACTATTAATTAGTTTGTAACCATGGGGGAAATAATTTCCACGGATGATGATAAAGAAGATGGAAATTGTTGAATTCCAGAAGTTTTTAAACCAGAGTATCTCTGGGATTATAAGATAAGTCCTGGCACATGCGCGTTATTGTTTAAAAGAAAACATTTTGTGGATGTTCTATTAACTGTCTCCATAAACGAGGGGCAAATACGTTAACAGTGACAAACTAAACGAATTTAATGTTAGTGTCGTGTAGATTCACAGATTATAACATAACAGCATTAAATTAATTGGCAAACAGTCAATGCCCTCTAGAATATAGATTACACCCTTTAGGGTAAATTAGTTTACTTAAATATACACAAAATAAGAAAACGATTTTAAAATCAAATTTAAAATATTTAAAAATTAATATAACCGTTTACCGTTTATAATGTATTGTAAAGCAGCTAACTTAGGAGAAATAAGAGTGAAGAATGAGACTTGGCAGGTTAAACGTTTATAAATAATTAGAATACCAAACTTTGAAGTAAATTCTTCTATTGGTTGGTTAAAATACTATGTTTTGCAGAACAGAAACTTAACTTAACAGAAGAAAATCTTTATCTCGAAGATTTTAGAATGTAAAGAATATTAATGGTAACAGCTTCTTTCCTCTTTAATTAAAGTTTGTTAATAATGTAATATTTTCTAATACAAATGTATGACTTCATAAAACATATGTTTACATTATTCTTTAGATTATCAGTAAGTATGAATGCGTAAAATAATATATCATAATACTCTACCGGTAAAAATAGTCATCAAAAACTGACTTGATATTGGCAAACTATATTTATCAATTACGTTAGTTTAATAGAATCTATATATAACAAATCATAAAATTTCAAACGTTAATACTTAAATTTAAAATAATTAAGTTGGAAACATAAATGAGGTAATGTTACATTCATTATAAGAGTGGATTGACTTTCTTACAGGACAATCGGATACACAATGAAAACATAATACTTATTTAAAAAAAAAAAAAAGATTTTAATTCAATTTTTTTTGTTCAAAGCATCATAAATTATAATTTTCCGTTTAAAAACCACTAGTCCAAAAAACTGTAGTTTTTTAGTTCATAAATAAATAAAAAATTATTTTGTTTTTATTTTATTTTTTTGTAATCATAAAGTCTAAAGTATTCATTTGTATGAAATTAAGACATATGTGTTTTTAAATATTTTTGTTTACATACATTATTTTGTTAAATCTATTTGCTTCGTTATTCCACCTACTGAATTTAAATTCAATAAAGATCCGTCCAGTAAAGCATTGAAAGAGGTGCATTTAACTTAATAACATAAAAGCAGGGATGTCACACGGAAAACCTAATTACCTACATTTACGCTACCCAACGACCGTCTTTCTGAGAGCTAATCGGATTTATAGTAATACCTACATGGAGTTTGCCACTTTGTGCACACCGTGTGGACTTCAATGGTTGAAGACACAGTTTTGCTGAATGGTTTGTGAAAAAGATCTTTTGTCTGTACAAAAAAGTAAGAATTGTAAATATCTAAATTCTATTTAGTCAACTTTTGTTTTATAGTTTACACATTTTTTTTCTTTTAGTGTAAACAATTTTAGCCACAAACCTTAAATAAATAATATTCCGTGTATTTTTTAAAGTCTGTTTTTAGATAACACATACTTTTATAGCATTTTTTATATTTTTCGGATGAAATAAATTTAGTTTCTTAGATATGGCTTGTAAAATAACAACACATTAAATATGTGTGCAAAACAGCTTACGGAATAGCATGAAGCTTATACGATGCACTAGAAATGTGTAAAAAAGGTTATAAAATGTTGGTTATTAATCAGTTTATGAACAATTAATAATAAAATCAAAGCACTTGAAAACCAAACGAATTACTTTGAACAATTTTCAATATATATGGGTTTATTTTATACTAGTTCGTGGAAACTTCATTTTCACTTTTAACTTAGCTTATTACCATCGGAAGTTTAATTTGTTTTTTAAATTTTCTAATTTTACAAATTCACAAAATAAATTAACATTCGGATAGTCATAAACTAATCTTAGAGTGATTAAATAATATTTAAAGTTGTCACTTGTTAGAAGTGCAAACAATATTTGTTAATGCATATTCCACCAAAACGTTCAATGTATTAAAAGTAAACTGATATTATATAATATTATTGTGTTTTATATTTAAAACTCTACTTTACTGTTGTGGTTGCAGTTCAAGTTTTATTATTATATATTCTAGTCTTTTAGAATATATTATAGTTGTTAAATTGAAATAAATTAGGGTCACTGGTAATGGAAAATAGGACTAATAATAATGTCAATCATTTCGCCCTAGTGAAACCGCATTGTCGTCGGAAGACTTGATAAAACGAGAAATCATTCATATTAATTATGAAATAGCATTTAGTAGAGCTAATAACCTCAAATAATCCTACTCGGGCCGTGGACAGTGCTTTTAAATACATTTTATACTAATAAATATAAAACAAATATTAACTCCTTAGCTTTAATAAGGAACCGAACAGTACACGTTTCGCGCGAAACAGCTGTTCACAATCGGCCCGTTGATAAGTGTTAGTCTCCCGTGGCGACAATTAGAACCGCTTGGTTTCAGAACTATTTGGTGGTGATATATAAGTTTGGTGGTATTATAAAAAGACGTTTCTGAACTTGGCGGTGATTAAAAACAAAAGTTAGACTAGTACAATCAGGTATGTTTTTTCATTAAAACTTAAAAGTAATAAAATTTCAACGATTTTTCACTAGCTTCACTACGTCTTTGAAGTACATGGCGAAATTAAATTTAAGCTCGACATTAGTAATAAGACAGAAATGCTAAAATTTGAATTATATTTTAATACTACTACTGTAGTCTTAAATAAATCGAATTATTTTTTGCATCACTGAGTTACTATAACTAAATGATTATTTAAACAATGTAGTCGATTTAACTCGTTTAAATTACACAGAAACAAAAATCCGGTTAGAACACAGTAAAACACATTATATCAGACTTGGTTAATTTATGACACAATAAATAACACAAATTTTATTACAAAACATAATAAAACTCAACGTTCTGAACACCTTAGACCACACATAACCAGCATAAAGTAACACTTTGTCAACAAAATATAGGGTTACATTTCAAATATAAGTTTATTCTTAGAACCGTTATTATATTTATTTAGAAATCTGTAAATTGAATTGATATTAAATATGATACTACATATTGTTGCAATGTTTTTTAAATATTATTTAAAGATTAGGTTTGGCTAATTTTATGTTCTCATTTAAACATATCAATAATTGGGTGATTTATACAATTTTATTTCATTCGGGTGGTTTCAGGTTTGTTTAATCTCCGCCTTTCTTTTATTCTCAATTTTAATTATAAGTGTCATTATATTAATACTATTCGCATTCTATTAGTACTAATTTAAGTTTTTATTTTAATTTTTCATTTCCTTTCACAGTATTGAGGACAAAATAACAAAGTAATAAAATGTGTTTATGAAGTCCGTTGGCTATTCTCTTCTGTGCTTCGAAATAAAATGAAAAATATAAACATTTATGAAACTGTCAATTTCTACCTTTCCACTTTTAGCCTAATACTCAATGTGTAAAGACACGTATTAAACCTTAATATGTTATCATTTATAAATATCTTACGTGCTGTTAATAATATGGCGAGATTTTATTGCGACCGAAATATTTAACGGAGAAGACAGTTGATAAATAAAAATTTATCTATTGTACAGTTTAAACTTTAATTTATGGAATGTTAAAAATGTTCAGAAACACTGGTTCACTTAGAACATTAATATATAATAATGCTGCTACTGTAAACGTGTGTCCTATTAATCGCTAAAAAAGAGTTGAAGCTCTATTATAGGTTTAACTTGAATTTTCATGTAAAAAAGTGTAATAAGATAATTATTGAGTCAAGAAATGTCAGCTTAGGTTATTATTTTTTTTAAGTAAATAAAACTTCTAAACCACAAATAACTTTTATTTAAAACTTATGTACATTTCAATTGCCCAGCAGTCATCTTCATAGGTACTATATTTAAAAAATACAACTAACTTTAAACAACCTAATACAACAAATATATAGGCATAAACCGGTAACTACTTCGCCACGCCCCTTTATTTTAAAAACTAGTCCGACCAATCACGTTGCAGTAAATTCCCGCTCTGCAACTTGGTCCGGTTTTTCAACTCCCGTGGTGAAGAGTTAACGTTACATCTATTTCAATTTTACTAAAAAACAATAATATTATTTATTAACAAAAAAGGTTACAACTATCTCCTAATTAATGAATATTACTGAAATTTAGGGATAATCCCTTTATCACAATTTAATAAATTATTTTCGTCATATTTGTGAATGTACAAACTTTCAAAACTATTCAAAAGACCTTTTGAATTTACAGTTTTCAATAATTTGAGATCATTTAATTCTAAAGTTTGTTTAGTGTTTAGAATATGTTCTGCAACACTAGATTTTTCAGGTCTTTGAAATTTTATATGGTAAATATGTTCATTAAATTTGGTTAATATTTTTCTTTTGTTTGGCCAATATAAATTTTACTACATAAATTACAATTTATTTTATAAATCCCAGATTTATCTATCATCTTTATTTTATCTTTTGGGTTACCTAATACATTTTTTAAGCTATTTAAGCTTTTGTAAGCTACTTTTAAATTTACCGGTTTAAAAACTTTTTCTAAACCTTTTGTTAAATCCATATCGAATGGTAGGCTAATGAATTGATTTTTAATATTTGCTTTGTGTGTTATTAAGGTAGTAGAAATTTAGGTTGAAATATTCAAATAATACATACAGTTGGGACCCAATTACTCCATGTTTACAATAAATGTATTGCCACAATATTATATAACACTTTTTTAAAATATATAGATAATTAATAAAACAAAAAGTATGCTTTAGTTCTTCATCAACATAAAGAAGATTTTAAACTATTATACAAAATCTCTCGTGATTTATTTTTTTACCAATAAAACTCTTTAGAAGTTTAAAAATCCAATCTAAATTCACAAGCACGTTTTAATTCTGAGCTGTAAACGAAGTCTTCATAAACAGACACAAGCTGTCTAAGGTTAAACACTGCTGAATTGCAAGAAAAATTAAATCAGAATTGTAATTTGGAGCGAAAGGAAACTAATTAAAACAAAACTTTATAATGGCTAATATTATAATTTACCGATGTAACTTTAATTATAACTAATAACTAATATAAGTATAATTTTATAAAATTCACAATATAAAAGCGAGTGATGTTAGGAGTTTTTAAAATTTCATAACTATGGTATTGAGTTGTAATATTCTGATGCTTGTATTGTATTTGTGAATAATACGAACCTAACACAAACTATGCTTTCTACGTTCGCAAACATACAGATTTCTTTCGGTTATTAATTTATATTTTTAAAATCGGTGAACAACATACAAACCGTAAATAGCGTAGCCTTTCTCTGATTGAAAGACATAGGTACAGTATACATACACTGATATAAATACATATATATCAAGACAGAAGGCACTCAACATAATATAGTTAGCCTATATTTCCTAAATGCAAAGAAGAGGTTTAATGGGCTGTAACCCTTGATTAATAAACTTGTTACCAATGAAATAGAATATACTGCTACGAAAATTTACTTTCATTATAAAAATGTCAATTATTAGCCACTTGTTTCGGTGACCGATACAAAGATAGTGTTATAATTGAGTAAAAATTGCATTTCTATTTTAGTGTTGTATTTGGGTTTGTTTAGTGTTAAAGAAATAATTTTTTATGTACTACAATTACGAAATAGATATTATACACACACACACACACACACACATATATTTATATATATATATATATATATATATAAATATATATATATATATATATTTATATATATATATATTTATATATATATATATAAATATATATATATATATATATATATATATATATATATATATATATATATATATATATATATATTTATATATATCCTCCGATGGACTTCCAAAAATATACCCTTGACAATACAAGAAATAGATACTGATGATCTATGATAAAGAGTATGCAATCAATCAGTAGTAAAAGTGTATAGGAAATAATAAACGATAACTTCAAGATTGACATGTAAACTAAAGTAGGATAATACTAGAGGGGGAGTTCCCTCATCTTGAAACACCCACCAGTATGAGCATACACAACAATCTTGAACTTAGAGAAAAGAAGTCACATCATTCAAATATAGAGAGGTCCTTTGACCATAATTCATTATTTGCTTACGCCTTAAAATATGCAAATACAAAACTGATGTCAGAACAGCAGTTCACCGTCATAATATCACCTATTATTGACGATACAAATGCAATTAAGGTCAACATGAGGGTTATATAGCTGTTGAGTCTGTCATATTTATAGGTTTTATGAGGAATTAGGTGAGAAATACGTCAATGAGAACCTCAAGAAGAGTACATATTTTACCTAATCTTATACTATTAAAACGTCCTTCCATAGGAAAATTTACTCAAAACTAATGCTGGAAACAAATACTCAAAACTATTAGGAACAGCTGTTGTGGTAGGGTCTTGGAAATCGTATTTAGAGTATGAGAGAAGTACCAGTGTAAAAATATAGTTGTATGAATGCTATCTCATCCACTCGAGTGCTAGTAATACATTGAAAGTATTCTATACAGGCATTCAGAAGGGAGAGTCGAGCGTCAATACAAACGAAGACGAAATGAAAACATCAAACACATTAAAATGCAGCAATACTAAAGTGATATATATATATATATATATATATATATATATATATATATATATATATATATCAAAATATAGGTTTTTTTGTATCAATGAAAAAACAAGAGAAATAAAATACAAGAATTATTTATTAAAGACAATTCAAAGCTTTTCAAAACAGTACCATAATCTTCAGAAAAAATCATATTTATTCCAAAGGATGCTGTTACTGTTTACCAACGAAAATCTTTGAATTATGATTCAATAAATTATCCTTGTATTTGTATATCTTATAATTTTTCGTATATATACAACATATATTTTACTTTGTAATACTGTTTTCTTGTTTTCACTTATCGGTTACACTGTAATGTACCTAAACAACAATTTTACTTTGTGTATATGCCAGTCGACTTTCGAGAGCTAGTTACGTGTTCTAATTTTCGAGTTTGTTCTGATACTGTATAAGAATATATACATATATAGAAACACGAAACCCATCATTATAAACGACATTTTTTTCTAGAGGCTAGAACTACTCAGACCATAAACTATATATTTTTGAACGAAAATTATTTCCGCCATTTTTATTGAAATTTATAACTCTTTGTGATAATGGATATCCATTTCACGATATAGAAAAATTTCTAAATGTACTAATATTTTTAATTTGTTTCTCGTAACCATAAATAGTACTACTAACACTAAACTTTTTTTGATACCTTAGGGTAGTCGTGTGATTATATATATATATATATATATATATATATATATATATATTGTACTTTTAGGATTAAATTTTTATTGATAAAATGTATATGTTTAATAAAACCACTTTCATACAAGAATAAAACCTTTTTTTTAATTTTATTATAAAGTTTAAGCTTTTTCCCGATTAGCAGTATTGGCATTATCAAAACTAACTTAGCATACTTCTAACTTATTCTGTTCCTACATTAAGACTACTCATATACAAATTGAACTACGTTCAAACAGATAATTTTATTGACTTACTGTGCCTGAACAAATAGATAATAGTGATTCTTATTCAATTATTCTTTCATTTCCAGAATATCATTAAATATGCTAAAGATTGTGTTGTGCTTAGATTTTGTTTGTAGTTGTTCATAAATGAGTCTATCTGTAATTCTATGTTTGTATATTTCCATATTTTCCAAGATATTCATTTTTAATCCCTTCTCCACGTGTTTAATTAGCGTTATATTCTCTATTTTTGGGAACTCATGATTATTTAGTATACAATGTGTCGCAAGATTAAAATTGTAAATTTCCGGTTTTTTGAATACATTCAAATGCTCTTTGTATCGCTCTTTTATTTTCTTTTTAGTTTGTACTACATAATATTTTTGGCAATCATTACATTTTTTACTATAAACTCCAATTAGATTATAATATTTAGATGCAACATCTGTCTTTAAAAACTTATTTATTTTATTATTTGTATAATAAACCATCTTGATATTAGTATTTTTAAATAACTTAAAATTATGTGTAACTTCAAACCCCGTAAATAAGAATTTGGACCAAATTATTTTTTTATTTTTATATGTTGCATTCTCAATTTTACTAATATTTTTTCCCAATTATTGAAGCACATTATTATTTAGTGTATTAATTGTTTCCCTTCTATATCCATTTCTCACTGCAATTTGATATATAATGTTTAATTCCCTAGTTCTATTGTTTTGATTTAATGGAACTTTATTCATTCTATATAATAAGTTATAAAAACATGCCATTTTTTTGATTATACGGATGGTTTGAGTAATTTGGTATATTTTATCAGTTTGTGTGGGTTTTCTATAAATTGAAAAATTTAATATATTATTCTCTTTGTAAATAGTTATATCTAAAAAATTTATTGCATTGTGCATTTCTATTTCGTGTGTGAATTGTATTTTATTATGTATTTTATTTATCTCATTAATTATTATAATTTAATTTAAAGCATTATTTGTGGAAACATATAATCCATCATCCACATACCTAAACAAATGTCCTTTATTATCATATTTTTTAATAATCTTAACTATTTCATTATCAATATATTGTAAAAATATTTCTGATGTGACGCATGACAAAGGAGAACCCATTACTAATCCATCTTCTTTTTTATAGCTTTTGTTGTTATAACCAAAATAATTTTGATTTAATATTGTTTTAATTACATTATTTATTTCAAGAATTTCTTTTTATCTTGTGTACTAAATAATAATTTATTTTTTATAATGTCATGTTTCATTTAAAGGGATATTTGTATACATATCTATTATAACAAATGATATTAATTGAATGTCTTTATCTATTTTTATATCTTTTATATCTTCAATTAGGTTATACGTATTTTTTATAATATTATTATTATCTAATTGTATTTTTTCTTTTAAATGAAAAGCAATATTTTTCGAAATTTTATATGATGGAGCACTTTTAAAATTAATGAGGGGTCTAATTGGTTTCTCAGTTTTGTGTAGCTTTATAATACCTTGTAATAAGGTTAATATAGGGCTATCATTAATCATATTGTTATTGTATTTTTGATTAAACCATTTATAGGAATTTTTTATAACATTTTTCAATTCATTTTGATATTTATCTGTGGAATCTTTTTTTATTTCTATAAATTTGTCATCGGTGATAAACTTTTCATTTTTGTTTATTTAATCTTGATTAATAATTATAACAACTGCATAACTTTTATCCGCTTTTATCAAACATTAGTTATTATTTTGTAGTTTTTGTTTCTGTTATTAAATTGTACGAGTTGATTTTTATTTTGATAATTTTTAATTCTATGGTTATGTATTCTTATTAAGTTAGCTATCTCATGCGTTGCATTCATTTTTACTTTCTCTTGTTCATTTTCATTTAATTTATTTGTAGCAATTTTTGTATCTATTACAATATTTTCAATATTTTTATTTATATGTTTTTTAATATTGACTACATTCATATCTTGGAAAGAATGGAAATATACAAACATAGAATTACAGATAGCCTCATTCATAAACAAGTACAAACAAAATCTAAACACAACACAATGTTTAGCATATTTAAATATATTCTGGAAATGAAAGAGTAATTGAATAAGAATCAATATTATCTATTTGTTCAGGCACAGTAAGTCAATAGAATTATCTGTTTCAACGTAGTACAATTTGTATATGAGTAGTCTTAATGTAGGAACAGAATAAGTCAGAAGTGTGCTAAGTTAGTTTTGATAATGCCGATACTGCTAATCGGCGAAAAGCTTAAACTTTATAATAAAATAAAAAAAAGGTTTTATTTTTGTATGAAAGTCGTTTTATTAAACACACACACACACACACACACACACACACACACACACACACACACACACACACACACACACACACACACACACACACACACACACACACACACACACACACACACACACACACACACACACACACACACACACACACACACACACACACACACACACACACACACACACACACACACACACACACACACACACACACACACACACACACACATATATATATATATATATATATATATATATATATATATATATATATATATATATATATACATATTAAAAATATTTCGCTGATAAAACTGTACCAGCATCTTCAGGAAAATATGTATCTAAAAAACTATTTTTAAATAATTTATTTTTAATTAATTTCTAACAAAATTTATGATATAATTTTTGGAAAAATATTTTCTTAGATTATTATTTTCCTGAAGATGCTGGTACTGTTTTATCGGCGAAACGCTTTTAATAATATATGCATTAAAAGTATTCTTGTTTTTGAAATATTTTTTTTTAATAACTATATTACAAGAAAACATATCACCATATTTAATATATATATATATATATATATATATATATATATATATATATATAAAGAACTAAGTCAAAATACAAATACAATTGTAATGAAATATAATGAATTGTAAATTAAATTATAATTTTTGTATTTGTATTTTGACTTAGTTCTTTATTAATACACAAGAATACATATTGCGATATTTATATCTATAACCTTAGAGAATTGAATTGTAAATTCAATTATAATTCTTGTGTTTGTATTTTGCCTTAGTTCTTTATTAATACACAAGAATACATATTGTGATATATATATATATATATATATATATATATATATATATATATATATATATATATATAGTTATTGAACAAAACTATATTTACTTGTACATACATGTATTATAAATACAACTTTTATTATTTCTGTATCGAAAATTTTTATGTTGTTTTATAGTTTAGTTGAAGGTAAGAAAAGATTGAGTTAAACCTGCAAACAAATAAATTTCTCTATTGTATAACCGTTTATTTTGTATTAAAATACACGGATGACAACCACTGCATGATATTACTCTTAAAGGAGATATCTAGTTGTACAAGTTAAGTTAGAGCATATCTACGCTAAGCTCTTTTTAATGGCTTCAGTCGTCAACAGAGATTTTAAACTGAAGATGAATTCGTTGTAGTTTTTCTTTTACGTGATGAAAAATAATACTGTTTGAAAGAGGAATATCATTCTATTGCAGCTTCAGGACATAATGTTATTTTTAAACGACTACATATATATATATATATATATATATATATATATATATATATATATATATATATATAACTTGTAGTCTTTTGAATGAATATTCACAGTTTTCCATTTTATTTCTATAACAATATGTATTAAGACATCGTATGAGTTCTATTTTTTGACGCATAACACTTTGACGCTAAGTATCCTTAATGAAAATGTATCCTACTGTAATGGCTGCATTGACTTTTCTCAATATTTTATGTTTTAGCCTTCAGCGATTCTCATTGTATGTTCTTTCTTCTTATTTCCTTTGTTTGTATATCAATATATACTTATAAAACCTTCGGTTTGTCGTATCCATATACTTATTACTGGTTTAAAGGGACCCTCTACTCCTTACTCTCACTCTAATCTCCGTATAATTCTTATTAATTAACTGATTTATATATAAAACTAATTACACTTTGACAATAATTGCATATGTTATTTTTCACTGAAATTTTCATGTAATATGGAAACATTTATTTGTCAATAATGTATAAGGAGATGTATATTTCCTGTTCATTTTGTAAAATATTCTGTCCTAAATGTGTCACTAGGTTGATTGACATGAACGATACTTTCAATTTCTGATCGATTGGCTACATACTTCTGTCTACATATTTTTATGCTATTATATTTAACTTTCAGTTATCCTGATAATTCTTATCATTTAAAAAAACTTGTCTTCTAAATTCAGTAATATTTTATTAATCCCCAAACATATTACATATAATTATAAACAAGCATTCATGATTAATCTACATTGCTTATAAATATGTCTTTACTCATATATATATATATATATATATATATATATATATATATATATATATATATATATATATATATATATATATATATATATATATATATTTATTTATTTATTATGTTCGAGGTTATTTACCCGTTTTGACACGACTGGTCATACTGAAATTTCAAATGTTATACTCTTACTGAAAAGTAATTAATTCTGTGATATTTGTATTGAAATTCTCTCAGTTGACAATTTCAGTAATTAACTTTTCCACGAAAAAGTCTATTTTATAAAAGCACGTCAATATAAATATCAAAATGCGAAGAATATCAATTACATTCTAAGATTATAACTTTGATTATCTGGTACCTTATAACATATTCTCTGATATTACATTATCCTAAGGTAAGAAATCATTACTATCTCGTATCGTCATAGTTTCCATGTTAACAATAATAAAGTATCTAAACACCTTCAATGTTTATTCTTAGACCCAAAACATATATCTTGAAGTGAATGGAAATATTTCTGCGGTACAGTTTACCGTTCCTACCTAGCTTTATTGAAGTAGATTTAGTCATTTGAATTACAAACCTAACCTAACCTCTCACTATTTCAACATTTCTTTCATTGTTATGCATTTATTTGAAAACAATATTTACAAAAAGGATTTGTTTAATAATTACTATCATATGCACTAATATAAAGTTGTAATAACTAATTATTTTGTAATGAAAAACTATACCAGACGTTGTACCTATTGTTTAACTAATCACTTTTCATTACAAACCACTACAACGCTTGACTTTCAAAGTCCGCTGAGTAGATTTTAATTGTACGTTGCATATATTTAGGAGGTACTTACATTTCGATATAGTTTGCCGGCTTCTAAATACTCTGGACGAAACTATTTACAAACGTTAAATCATATTTGTAGTAGCGAAATCTACAAACAATTTCTGTGAACATTTATTATATTTAGGATTAAACATGAAACCCTCACTTACTAAGCATATTTAGGTCAGATTTTTATCAAGTGTTCTTTTGATCAGACATTGATGTTGTTTGAAGTTTCTTTGTGTAAACTGTACTGATAAATCACTAGTTATTTCGAATAAATTTTGGTTAAATATTATTAAACAATGCTCAAAACCTGTAACCACATATATTTCTATTTTAATCTAATATATATTTCAGTGCATAACTATCCTTAGATAAACAATTTGAAATGCCTCCGAGGGTGGTTACTTGGTAACCGAAACGCACTTCAGGTTAAAATGAAAATATTCTTGGTTAGAGGTTTTTCAGTTATATGTCTGATTATTGTTAAATTTTTATGTTTAAAACCTGCGGAAACGTCCTTCATGCCAACATGATTCACCGAATGAATTTCTAATTTTGGGAGCACATCAATTGTTTTATACTGATTCTGTAAACAGCACACCCATTACAAACCCAACTAACGTCGATAATGTGTAAGACAAGCCGGCTATGGTGTGCATGATCTTTCCAATCATAGCATGATATTCAATTAGCTACTGTGATTCCGAACTTGCTTTATGAATAGCACGAATATTTTAATATTTTCAGATTATTAAAATTATGTAAATAAACAAAATTTAATAATAAAAGATAAAACGTTCTTGATAATATTTTAAAATCAAATAAGTATCTACATTTACCCATATATTTCATTTCCAACTTGCTACTTATATTCTAAAACAGGGACATTGTTTGACTTACCATGAATAAATGTAGAACTGAAACCGAGTATCTAGAAACTTTAAATTTTGAGTGTATGTCTCGTAACACAGAATCGCAATATAAACATTTATTGAAAAATTGTTATTCTAAGCATTTATTAATGTTTTTATAGAACACATGTATTAATTGTAAGTGGAAAGAAATCATCCCTTTACAATTGAGTAGAAATTTGGCAACAGCGGTAGTGAATTAAACGTAAGCTATCAGTTGAATTATGTCTGGTCAATCAATAACATTAATAGACTTCAACTAAAGATTGTAATAAGATATAACAAAAAACTATGATAAACTTTG
This sequence comes from Prosapia bicincta, assembly GCA_036971475.1. Lineage (NCBI taxonomy): Eukaryota > Metazoa > Arthropoda > Insecta > Hemiptera > Cercopidae > Prosapia > Prosapia bicincta. Next base: position 205,826,515 of record JBAIZL010000002.1, read on the forward strand.
AGTATTAGTATAAGCAAAACAACTGTTCTCAAACACTGCAGATGTATTGACAATGTTTCAGTTAAATACAAAAATAAATAATTTTGTATTCAGATTTACGTTAAATTTATATGAATAAACACATTAAGGTGTCATACAAATATGGGCGACGAACGACCCAGATGTTTCCTGTGTTTTTGAAGGCTATGTTGATATTATTATTTTTTTAATGTTTTAGTTATTCATTTCATGTTGTACCCTGTATATGTGAATGTGGCCCATTTTGCTGTTGTTTTTAGTTCGATTTTAGGTTGTTTAAATTTATTTAATATTTTAAATTCTAATTTATCTATAGTTTTTTTATTGTATCCATTTTTTTTGGCTATTTGATATATTATTTGTTTTTCTTTGGCTTTTTCTTCATTTCTTAGAGGCAGTTTTAGCATTCTGTATAAGAGTGAGTTGTAAGCAGCCGTTTTATGTTGTGGAGGATGGTTAGAGTGATTTGGTATTGTATTAATGGTTTGTGTGGGTTTCCTATAAATTCCGTATTTAATACGGAGTACTTGTATTTCTGGTTATTGTTAGGTCCAGTTAGTTTATTTTATCGTTTATTTCATCCTCCATGGTGAATTTTATGTTAGGGTGTAAGTTGTTGATTTCATTTAGGATGATATTATTATTTATTGCTTTATTCTATGAGATGTATAATCCATCATCAACATATCGCATCCAATGTCCATTGGGGTCGTGTGTTTTATGGTTTGTTTGATTAATTCGTCAAGGTTTTGGAGGTACATTTCTGATATTATACTTGAGAGGAGTGATCCCATTGCTAAGCCATCTATTTGTTTATATATTCTATTATTACATAAGAAATAGTTTTGGTTTAGTATGGTCTTTAGGCATTTTGTGATTTGATTTGTGTATTTGGGGTTGGTTTTAAGGTCAGTTAATTTGTTTTTTTATTATTTGGATGGTTTCGTTTATTGGTATATACATGTTTGTGGTAGTACATGTTTGTGGTAGTACATGTTTGTGATATCCAATGATTCAAATTTGGTTTTTTCAGTTATGTTTATTGTTTTTAGTATTTCGGTTAATTTAATTGAGTTTTTTATGGTGTATTTATTTTCCAATTTAAGTTCGTGTTTTAGGTTATTGGCGATTATTTGTGATATTTTATAGGCATGTGCATTTTAAAAATTTATTAGGGGACTTATGGGATAGTTGATTTTATGTATTTTGATGAGGGCGTTCATATTTTGGGCGCTTTGGATTGTCTATTGCGTATTGAGACACAATACTTCGTGACTTAAGACTTTAATACGCATATTTTAGAATACTCTTTAAATTAATAAAGTCATTATGAATCAACGTCCATGTTGACAAATAAAACAATTTATAATGAAAATTATACATATCACTAAGTCAAACACTAATGTTTTTAATATAAACGAATTATACCATCACAAGCATAGGCGGGGACTAATTTTGTTCTTATTGATAAACGTTCATCTAATGCCTAAACAATGTTTCTCCTTTGTGTTGTGTGGATTTATAAATTAGTAATCTAACCATATGACAAACTTTGAGTATTAGTATAGGCAAAACAACTATTCTCAAACACTGCAGATGTATTGACAATGACTCAGTTAAATACAAAAATTAATAATTTTTGATTCAGATTTACGTTAAATTTATATGAATAAACACATTAAGGTTTCATACAAATATGGGTGACGAAGCAGTGCCTAGCTCATGCTCGTAAACAAAAAGTTTTAGTTGAGTTTCTTCCTCTGTCAAAAATATTTACTAACGTATTTACGAACTACGTAAAAGAAAACTACTAATTAAGTATTATAAACATTATCCCTTATAAATTTTCGTTTGAAATTGTATTAAAAATATTTTGTGAAATAAATTTAGAAGGAAAATTAATAAAACAAATAGGTTTTTGCCTATTTAATTAAAATAAAAGGAACAAAAGAAATAAAAAAAGTGTTTTCTAGCAAAACACTAAAAACAGTGCTAAAATGGTTGCTTTTGTTTTCCTTGAAGTCAAGCAAATCCCGCTAAGCTACAGGGCCTAAAAGCTCTTGTTCTGCTGTTACGGGGGCATATTATCCAAACACATAAATGTATATTTAGTCTTTTTGAAAGACAATAACAATTTTTAACCGTTTTCATATAATAAAGATGATACGTATAATTTATTTTATTTTATACTTGTAGACATAAAAGGAAACTACCTAAAGAAGGCATATATTCACTTTTTTGGTTAAGCTACTTATTTATTGCTTTAGAAGAATGTTTTTATTAGATATTCCTAAATTTATACCTCATAAATAGTAGATATACCGATTGTTAATCTGTGTAAACTGTGTATTTTATTCCCCATGTAAAATAATAAAACAACGAAATATATATTTATATATAAAATAATAACTATTGGGATACGTTTCCTTGTAACATAAATGAATAAACATATTTCAAATAAAAGAACTGAAAATATATACATAAACTCAAACAATTTTTTAATTTAAAGTATGTTTTAAACACAACAATATAAATATAACAATTTCAGGTTTTATTAAAATAACTAAATTACGTAATAATATTGTAGCATATTACCAAGTTCCGTAATGAGTCAAATAATATATTAGGAATATAGTTATTGTTATAAATAATTTCTCTACTTCTGTTACCTTTAGAACCACGAATTAAAGCATATATTCTTATTTCATTTGGAAATTTATGATAAGGGAACCAAATTACTATTCAAATGTAAGAGTTAAGAGCATTTTAATATTGTTTTTGTTTTAAAATGTTTGAATATTCATAAACAAGGCGCATTAAATTTTGCAGGTAAACCATTTTCCAAGAATATGTATACGATGCTTCAGTATGTTGCTGTAAAGCATTCTTGGAGAGTTCTATATCATCCCTTAATACATCTGCATAGAGCTTTCCTCTGACACTTTCTGATAATTTAAATACAGTAACACAGTGCAGAAAAATATATTTACCAAGGCTGGCAATGTCATGGGTCATGTGTTGTATAAATAAATTAATTTCAAAGAGGAAGAATATTTTATGTTAAACGTATATAGTGTTTCGTTAATGTTTATGTGTGCTTGAGTGTGAAAGAGAAATACACACAGACAGACCGGTGTGAATTTTAGAGAAAGAGGGAGAGACAGAAGGAGAAAGTTTGAAATCAGGAAATACAGCCTATCAATAGTTTATGAAAGACTTTACATAAGAGCTTAGAATATCTCTACCATACAAAGTCCGGCATTAAATACCTTATGAAAGATATTTCTTCTACAAAAGCTACAAGTAAGGCCTATCAGTGCAATTGTACATGCTTTCTTTCTATTAGTAATATTTTGAGGCTAGAGAAAAAATGAGGTTCAGAAATGAACTGCTACAAACGTTATAATAACAAAAGTTTAGATTAAAAGTGATGAAAGTAATACATAAGCTTTTGTATTAACAAATAAAAATTTTAAATTATAGTGTGAAAAAGGTAACCATAATTAAAAACAAACAGAAACGCAGAATCAATAAATAATTTTATCCTAAGCATTTATATGATAACGCCATCATTAATGAGAATAAATACAACTATTTCATTACATAACCAATATTACAGAATCACACTTTACTCCTCCTTCCCGTTCAACTCTGCTGTCTAATAAACATTACAACAAAACTCCATACATTGACGTTGGATATTTAGTCAGACGTATTTATTATATACCAATTATATTTTTATATTTGAGTAGCCCACCCCTATAAATAATTAAATCTAATAACATTTTTCATCACAGACAAATCTAATATAAAAACATACTTTTCTTTTCATCAATTTTGCTTTGCCTTACAGTTAATTAATTATTGTTTGTCAAAAAATCTATTTCAATGTAATTTAATGGTTGTTATGTTGGTAGTGGATTGCAGAGATGGGTTATTCCGTTAAGACGTCCTAACTGTCTAAATATAACATTACGTGTATTTTGAATGCAAGATCGCTACTGGGAAGATGAAAACAAGATTTAGATGTGCGACTGATAGGCGAGGAAATAAAGCATAAAAATAGGCAAAACCTACGATAATTGGATAGTCGGATCGAAATGCGGTTTTTTGCATTCGATTCAGGAAGCCACCACGAAAGTTTGTGAACATAGCTACTTTATAAGAAATTAAAATTGCACCGGCATTTTTTAAAAGTGCATTCACTGGCTCGATTAAAAAAAAATGTATAACTTGGTGAATAATCACAGAAATGGGCCGAATTTTAGTACTCGGGAGTTTTTAGGGTCGCTGAACGCAAACATCCGTAATGACCCCCGGAGTGCCTGGGGCCCAGGGCGGATGATATCAACTTCATATCCTGGAATTTTCGGTAAGTACAATACAAAATTGATTGAAACTCGTTACTCAGCGTTTTTTGGGGATGCTGAACACGAAAATAATATCGGCGATAATCATTGAAGCTTGCATGATCTGCCACAAGGCTGCGACACCAATCGAACTCCTCTAACATAGAATCTCGACACGAAAATGGGGTGTACGGTTTAGCCTCGCTCCCCTACACTGTAAAAATGCTGCAATAAAAAATTACATTTTTTGATTTACGATTTTAAAATTACATTTCGATTGTAAAATTACAATACTTTTAATAAAATTAGAATTCTGATTAGATGGTGCTAAACACATACACACACACACACACACACACACACACACACACACACACACACACACACACACACACACAATTAGTAATTTGTAGTTTTGCTATTATATGCGAACAAGAAATTCATGACTAAAAAAATATTTATATCTATTATAATAATAATATTGAATGATAGTAATAGTATTCTATTATTTGAATGATAATAATACAATATAACTCGTGAGTAACGAACTGCATTTATGAATAATTCCAGGAGATGACGTAGGTATTACCCGCCCTGGGCCACAGGCACTCCCAGGATTGTCGCCGATATTATATTCGTCTTCAGCGTCCCTAAAATCCCCCTAGGAACGAGTTTTGATCAATTTTGTATTATACTCACGGAAAATTCCAGGAGATGAGGTTGATGTCATCTGCTCTGGACCCCAGGCACTCCGGGGGTCATTATGGATATCATATTCGTGTTCAGCGAACCCAAACCCCTCGAGTACTAAAATTCGGCCCATTTCTGTGATTATTCACGCGAGTTATACATTTTTTTAAATCGAGCCAGTGAATGCAGTTTTAAAAAATGCATTTTTCTCATGCACCGATGCAATTTAGATTTCTTATAAAGCTGCTATGTTCACAAGCTTCCTCCACAACCTCATTTCGATCCGACTTACTGCACCAATTATCGTAGGTTTAGTGCTTTATTTCCTCGCCTATGAAACTAACTGTAAACGTCATGCAGCAAATAAAATCAGTAACTGTGATCATGCTTCCAAATATTTTTTAATTTATGTTTCCTTTATACAAACAGTTTCAATAAGTGGAATAATTCAAGAATATATTGGATAAATATATTGGTTTTTTAATTATTTTAATTTTTAAATTTTGTTGATTTTTTAACTATATGAGTATGGAACATTCCAGTCTATACTTTACTGCAAAAGTACAACACATAAAAGCGCTCATTGTATTTCTGATATTTTATGTCCCTTTGTCATTTGATGCATGGTATCTCCGTTTAAGTGTTTTCTTGTCTAGAGTTATTCGAAAACGCTTTATTATATAAACAAATTGTTCAAAGCTTTTCGCTAAGTGGCGAAACAATCAACAACAGTTTAATAGTAATTATATTCCTATATTTTTAATGATATTGTAACATAAATTACCTTTAACTATATACTTATATATAAACTAACCTAGTCCAAACTAATCAAAAGTACCTAATATTACCGTTTCTACTATACATAATATGATGTTTCATGTGGCATTGCCCTTCGATAAATTGTATATTCGTTGAAGCATTTGCTTCTTTGATATTATTAAAGTACGTTTTATTATGCAAATGAAGTAAATACCTACGATTCCAGCATCATGGACAATATGTGTGTAGCAATTATATTCCTCTTTTTGTAATGATCTTCTATCACACAATATTTATACCAAGGAAACAATTGTTATGTACATAACAACCTATTTATAAATTCGCCTATTTATACATACCTAGTCTAAATATTGCCTAACCTAAATTAAACTAACCTAATCAGATATCAGCTAACCACCCTAAACCAACCTATGTTAACTTTACCTAACGTAATCTAACATTATCCTTTATACAAAAGTCCAGTTTGACTTTGATAAAATGAAATCATTATATTTTAATGTCTAAACCTATATATATATAATTTATTTCGTTTTTATATTATTAAAAGTTATTTCAAGAAATATTTTAAAATGCTTAATTCTTGTCAATGATACATCAAATTATTTAGTCGCTTGACGTTTCTTAACTATAAAATATAAACTTATATTAAAATGGTACTTTCCATAAGAAAACCTATAACTTAACACTTTCACAAACACTGATGCTCTATAATAAATGTCAGAAGTCTTCCCTTCTCAGCAGGCTATCAGTGCTGCAGTTGTCAATCTCCATCTATTGTAATCGCGCCCAACGCAAACACGAACGCATGCTCCCTGAAAATTGAATTTTACTCTAAAATATTAAAACAATTATGTGAAAACTGCTTTATTTTTTAACCTCGTTCCCAATGATAATATATTATAATAAATCGCATATTTTCCCCGTAAAGGTAAACCATCTACGTAATTATTACGGCAATCTATGGTAATAATGCGTCGTAATTTGGATTTATGTAGAAAACTCTTCTTCTTACCCTTTATTTAAGTACGGTATAATAAACGTCCTTGTTACTTTATTACCAGCAACCTAATTTACTCGTTTTAGGTCGCTTCTGCAGTAAAAGATTGTAGGTCAACCAAAACAAAATAATCTCATTAGGGCTTCTTGCCTTTTGTTCATTTCTTGCTTCAGTTCTAATTGAAGGTATACAATTTTAACCTAATTTATAGTTTGACGAATATTTGTATTGATGTAATTTGTATTTGTATTGCGAATGAATATAATTTACTGAATTTAAATCCCAATAAATATATCAAACTATAGTTTATAAGCCTACCGTTAAGAGAGTTTCCAAGGCCAGTGGGTCAGTGCCCTAACGGAATTTCTAAATAAAAATAAGTCTACGTGAAAACCAGGGATCCGAAGAATGTCCATGTAAGATTTCAGGTATTTATTTACCGTTCCCGCGTGTTCGATAAGGGAAACAATAATACCAGGTGAAGCAGAAAATTATTAAGGATACGAAAAAAATAATCAAAATTCTACTCCTAGAATAAATAAATAAAATTTGTATTAATTTAAAGTTGGGTAAAAAAATCATTTCTGAGTAATAAGAAGTACTCAGCGTATCAACAGCTTGCCGTATTAGGTATGCATATATTTAAATATAAGCCTACCTATAAAGCATTCAGTTACGATAGATTTGGTTGTAATTTTGTACAATACTATATACCTATATAAAATATACATGTAAAGTGTCCAGTCAGGTTATTTGGTTGTAAGTTTATACAACATTACCTTATTAAACGTCTACATCCGCGGATTAATACTTCGTCGCATGATTTCTATTCTAGGCTTCATGGGTATATTTGGTTAAACGAATAAAATTCTATCCTGACAGGATACTTCATAGGTATATTAAATGAACCTTCCGTCTCAATAACAAACAATAATTATCAATATAGCTTCAGGAATTCTTTAAAATTAATTTTATATGCATTGTATTAGGGATGGGCAATGGGCACTTTTACCAGAAAAATTAGCACCACGTTTGAGGGAGAATTACATTTTTCCAAAATTGTAAACCTATGGGCATTAGCGAGAGTTTTCATAATGTTTTTCGTATCTCTGATGACATTCTTCGTCGCCCGGTATAATGTTTTTCGCTAAAATCGAACACTTGGCAACGGGAAATAAATACAGTACAAAATTTCAGCTCAATGGTATAGTCGTTTTTACGTGATTAAGTAATACACACACACACACACACACCAATATTTTTTATAATTATATAGATTAGTTCTCAATCAATATATCAAACTATAAACTTATTGATTTTTAACTTGAAAACTAGGGGAAGGAAAAACTTCTGTTTGTAACATAGCATTTGTAAAGTAAACTAACCTAGAAAGGCAACAATCAATTGCTAGCAGCTATTTAAATGTGTTTAAAAGTTCCTGTTATAGGTGATTATCAGCTTATTAAGTCAAGTTAAGTAATAAATGTAGTATAGAAAATTAAGTGTTAAGGGGGTTTAGTGTTAAGGCCCATAAGGCGGTGTCCTGACGTAATTCCTAATTATATATAGCCCTATGTGTTAACCACTGCTATGTAAAATTTCAGCTCAATGGGTAAAGTAATACTTACGCGATTGAGTAACACACACACCAACACACAGGCAGACACAATTAGAGTTTTATATATTAGTATAAATTAAATAAATTTGTGTTAAACGTTTACTCTCGCAGAGACCATATAATAAATGATTCAACTATAAACTATTGCATCAAAATTGAACAAAATCTTTTCAATGAACTCATTTTAACACGTTACAATATTTGTTATTGGCTTGCAATGGGATAATGCACATTTCATGTGAAACAAATAGCCAAAATTTATACAAAAAATGTCAGCGTTTTTTATATTCTTTGAAGAGGTCAACTGTTTATTATTAAAAAATAAAAGGGAATATGCCACTACAACCTATCGGAAGTTTCAATACGCCTCATTTTCATAGTTTAATTATAAACTCTTCTCTTTTTGAAATACATATATTTTATTGAGTGAATATTTCATTCACAATATAAAGAATCGTCTCAGGCAATATTGCCAATAATGTAAATAAAACTATTGGAAATAAATGTTGAAAATACATTTTCTAAATGTTCCCTACTAATATTCCATTTGAAATTACTTGCAATAATGAAGTCACTCTATTGTACTTCATTAACAATATTATCAGCTTTTTTTACAAAATATTTTGTCACATTTTATTAAAATAAATAATCTGTATTAACTTGTTTTAATGCCTAATTCATCCTGTGTTTCATAATTACAAACTACAATGTAATGGAAGCCGCATTTTTCTATGGTTTTATTGTTTTCTATATTTTAAAAATTGAAGTTAAAAGAAGGGCAAAATTAAATGAAAATAATGTATATACCAATTAAACGAATTTAATGTGTTAAATGTTTATTAACACAATTTCAAGATGTGGAAATTTCTAAGGCATGGGCTTATTATAGAGGCTTAATGAATGTTGAACTCATGTTAATAAAACTGTACTCTCGCATAAATCGTGGGAATAGTCTCTATACATTACCTATTACATAATATAGTTGGTAGTAAACTAGGCAAGACTTGAGACAGATTATTCTGATTTATTTCCTAAACGCAAATATGAAGGAGCTATACTTTATATTGAAGCTTCTTCACTATTTTCTAAATACTGAAGGCAGTTTTACTCTGTAAATAAATTATTACTGCCTATATGAAATTTAGGGAATATAAAATAATGTTTTAAATATAATTCAGATAATTGTGTAATTCATAATATTGCTTGCTTCTATTGCTGGGTATTAAAATTTATTTTGAATATATTATAATTGTTTAATATATTTATAATTTACACACACACACACACACACACATATATATATATATAAATATATATATATATATATATATATATATATATATATATATATATATATATATAAAGAACTAAGTCAAAATACAAATACAAGAATTCTAATTGAATTTACAATTCTTGTATTTATATTTTGACTTAGTTCTTTATTAATACACAAGAATACATATTGCGATATTTACACACACACACACACACACACACACACACACACACATATATATATATATAAAATAAATTAAAAATATTTTTAAAACAAGAATACTTTTAATGCATATATTATTCAAAGCTTTTCGCCGATAAAACAGTACCAGCATCTTCAGGAAAATAATTGTGTAACAAAATAATTGTAACGTTTTGTTACATAAATATTTTCCTGAAGATGCTGGTACTGTTTTATCGGCGAAAAGCTTTGAATAATATATGTATTAAAAGTATTCTTGTTTTTGAAATATTTTTAATTTATTATATATATTACAAGAAAATATACCACTATATTTAATATAATATTTCATATATATATATATATACATATATATATATATATATATATATATATATATATATATATATATATATATCAACCAAACTTTAATCATATAATGAGTTATAACATTTTCATTGCAATAAATACATCAACATATTTCTAACGGTTTATATAATTGATAACAGGAAATAGTTTGTCAAACACACACACACACACACACACAACAGAACTCGAGCCAGAACGTGTACCGTCCTGAAGTTTTGAAAATTACAAATTCACATTTTTATTTATTCGTTTCGTACACTAATTTGGTTGTTATCTGTGTATTACGTCAGAAATAACAGCGTGACGCATGATCTCAAATTTTATAAACAGAATGGGATACTTAGATTGCCTAATGGTTCCAAGAGATTAGTCTATTTACTAAATTTAATTTAAAAATTGTCTTCTTATAGTACAATTGCTTTACTAATTAAGAAGCAATTAGTTAAATATTTGGTTAGTAGTAGGTAAAACGATTTATTCTTGATTATTGAAGATCTTTGGAATTGAGTTATTTTTATAGTAAAAACAATCACTGACATTCAAAAAAAATAATAATTCTATGAGTCAATATTGTTGATAAGAACAATGTATATATATGAAATATTGAAATAAATTTTTAAAATTTTATTTTTTAATCCTTGGGTCTCCCATTTTAGATTTGTTTTTTTCAATTGATAATTCGAATTTCTTTCAAAAATTCTACAATTTGTAAACTTGTTATTTATAAAAGAAATTTTGCACTTTATATATTAATTTGCAAGCTGGTTGGTTCTGTCAAGTACTGAAATCCAAATATTGTTTTAGAAATATAAATATAGGGTTACTAAATAAGGATGAAATCTTTTTATGAGATTAAAAAAGTGAATGACCAAAACAAAAAAAAAAATATATATATATATATATATATATATATATATATATATATATATATATATATATATATAGTAAAAAATGTTAAAAAAACGCAATATACCTTGACTTAAAGTAAACGTAAAAATAAAATAAAATGTTGGCATTTGTTCATATAATACATAACCTTCAGAATGCGAGTCCACTAGGGTGTTTAACGGCCTTGAAAGTTAAGCAATAAAATTATTCGAATGTATGAACACCAATAGAATTTATTTATACGTGTATTGGATCTTATCTGTGGTCAACAAAAAGGTTCCGCCATAAACATTTCTTTCAAACAAATACTCATTTAAAAACTATAGTTAAACCTCCTTGTCTACTAAAAATCCAAATAAAATAAAATGATCTATCATAAAATTGTGTTGATAATATAATGAAACCCATTTAAATGTGTCGTTTTTTTAGTTTACATGTGTCAAATTCCTGTCTTACTAGGTGTTTCGCAATGATACCTCCTGGCATGAACACGCAATCAGCAAATGGTTCCAAATTTATCAGTCTCAATCTAGACGTTCCAGTATAGTGCTTGATTGAGAGTTCCGTTCACGTTATTACAAAGTTTTTTGTAATTAATAAAGGATCAGGAAGTAATAAAGTAAAATAATTATTAAAAAAAATTACACTAATTGGCATTTTGTATTAAAACTAAGTTCTTTATTAATTTTAAAAATAAAAAAAAGTTAAAGGTAATCACATTTTAGAGAGAGAAACAATATGGCTCAGGAAAGTATCCCTTGTAGGTAGGACAAAGGGTTTCAGGTACCCTGAAAGTAAGAAATTTCTTATTTGGAAGATAAAGCTTGAATCTAAGTAAAACCAAGCCAATTCAAAGTGGTTAATGTTCATGAATATAAATTTTATTATTTAATAAAATAACATAGTATATTTTTTTATAAATAAATAAATATATATATATATATATATATATATATATATATTTAGACTATTCAAAAGGGATTGTAAAATGGATTATTTGAAGATCACAAATTGAAGACAGCAAATGGAAGGACAAACGATGAAGAGAAATTAAGTGTAGGAAAATACCGAAAGTTTCAATTTTTGTTCGTGATTATTAGGAACACCAATGAAATATTGAAGTATAAAGCACTCTTTAGAAGGTTGACGTTAACAAGACAACATTGACTACAGATTTAGATAAATTACTCGTTCAAGACAATTGAAATAATAACAGTGCAAATATTTCTTAGGCTTAGGCTGGGTTATCAGGTTTTTATATTGTTAAACATTTTTTCAACCAAAAACACAAATTGATATACGAATTACTAATTACCACTAAACAGAGATGTTTCAAGAGCTAATTTATTCTCAAGGCCTGCCTAAACCCCTGTTTTCCATCCAATTATAAAAAAATACAAACTTACAAAATAAATAATCCAGTATAATAAATAATACAAATAATTGTAAAGCACCGTAGGTAATTGGTTTTAGTTTCTTGACATAATTTTATTTTTCATGTGATGTATTAATTCATATCCACTCCTCCAATTGTAAAACTACTCCATCATTCATGTAGAACAGAGAAATGTAAACCTTACCAACCTGCCAACACATTTTACTGACGATCCGATAAGCTTTTATCTACTTATTTCCTTCAGAAAGTTCCCGCATTCAACTTCCCGTTCTCCATATGCAAGGTGAGTTAGTTCTGTAGTAAAACAACCCCTTACGCTATATGGTGATATCCTTCCCTGCTAATTGTTTACCTGCAACTGAAGTTTACATAATAATAATATAAACAAAATAACTGAAGTTAGATAGTTTATATTCAATTATATATATATGTATATACATACATACATATATATATATATATATATATATATATATATATATATATATATATGAAAATATTGTGTTGGTTAGTGTACGCTTTTAAAACTCAATATGTTCTGCAGCGGGTGAGGTCAAATTTTGATACAACATACAGACCGATTCAAGGTTTACTATATATTCTTCGCATCAGTAACATACCCACACTATGAGAAAACAGCATTTTTAATGCTCATCTCCTCCCCAGCAACCACTTCCTCTGCCGCAAATGAGGGTAACACTCACCATTCTATCTGACAAGAACCACAGCCACATGTGAAACATTGCCTGCCCTAATTGCATTGTTTCATCATAAACGCATGATCATAAAGCCTATTGTGATCGCGTAATGCAATGGGTAAATGACGGAGTTGGAGATAACCTCTCGCACGCACCAGTAGGAACTGGAAAACATCCCTTATCAGAGTGAATCTGGCAACGTTTCAATAAACAAAACAAAAAACGTAGCTACGTATTGCTTAAGCGTTTGAAGTATTGCAAAATTATTCTTCTAAGAAACGTAGGCTTCGTTTAGTTTCTCATCTTTGAATCCTTAATCTGTCACAGCGCATGATGATCTGTGTACATAATGTTCAAACATTTTACAAACTAATTTCGAATTTGACAGAAATCAAAATCAACAAAAGTATATTAATGCTTCCGCAGAAAAGAGAACTAAATTCAACCTAACACTAATAAAACCATAATAAACCAACTCCCTTTAGACGTCACGGTTCGATTTCCTTCGTACTTTCTGTTCAGAATGTGTAACCTGGTTATCTATGATCTTTCTGCAAGGACATTCTAAATGCCCATCTGTCCAATAAGAATATGTCTGAGGATGAGTATTAGTGGGCCTAACATTAAATACTAATAAAACTTGCGTCATTGTAGACCTATTAGAACTTAATTTTCTAGAATAAAGTGTAACGTAGAACATATTTAAAGACCTGGCCCGATGGTTAGACCTTTAGATAAAGTACAGCTAATTGTTTTTATTCGGGGCAAAGAATTTGCTTGCGTTATTATCAGGTTTTAATATTTGTAGGATTGATTTATCTAGATACCACTATGCCAAATATTAAATTAATAAAGTCGTGACTTGTTGTTTTTTGATTTTTTCTCTGCCAGCAAAGTACTGTAGTTAAAGGAGAATAGATCTAATCATAGATATCCCGAATTCAATCTTAAGTAACACAAAAAACTTTCAATGTGTTACTTTATACTACAAGTCATCTCTTACTTTAAAGCTGAGTATTATGATGAAACCAGAGATAGTAATGACCACTATAAATAAGTACACTACTACAAAAATATAAATATATTTATATACATATAAATAAATATAGATGAGAAACTAAACGAAGTATACGTTTCATAGAAGATAATTTTTTCAATACTTCAAACGCTTTATACAGAGCTACATCATTATTTTAATCGAAACTCTGCCAGAACCATTCTGATTCCTCATGGTTCATGCAAGAGGTTCTCCCCATTATCGTCATCTACTGATTGCATTACGAGATCACAAAAGGTCTTATGCTCATACGTTTGTGAAAATACAATGCAATCAGACAGGTAATGTATCACATGTGACAGTGGTTGTCGTCAGCTAGAATGGTGAGTGTTACCCTCGTTTGCAGCAGATTGGGTGGTTGTTGGGGCGCTTATGAGCATTAAAAACGTTGTGGTTGCATTAGTTGGTTTACAAAAAGTTGCATTAGTTGTGGTATGTTACTGACATGAAGAATATTTAATAAACCTTGAATAGGGCTGTATGTTGTGTCAAAATGTGATCTAAATCGCTGCAGAACCTATTGAGCTTTTAAATAGTACGCTAACCTACACAATATTTTCATATATATATATATTTAATATATATATATATATATTATCATCCCGCTATCAATATGGCAGCATTTCATTTTGAAACCATAACCGTTGTCGTCATGTATACATTTCTTTCTAATAATAATGATACTACTGAATAAACTTTAATATCATAAAATCATAAAAATAAAAAATTGACTGAAGTACTATCAATACGGCAGTATTTCATTTGAGCATCAATATGGCAGCCAGTGTACATTTTTACCAATCCAATAACAATATGGCAACTGGTGTGTATATTATTCACCAAGCCACTAACAATATGAGAACTAACAGTGTTGCCACTATAGTGAGTCTGTCTGACTACCCACATGTTACATATATATAAATATATATATGTATATATATATATATATATATATATATATATATATATATATATATATATAAAAGGTATATTATATGTATCTTGTTTAAATTCTCAACCGTAAAAAAATGCTTTGTAATCATCCACATAATTTCAAATAGAATTTTTTTTAAGTTGTAGTGCATGACACGATAAAATTGCTGTTTTTTCAAATATTAATTCATCATATAAATTTTATTAATAATACATTTAAAATTTGTATGGGAAAAACTTTTCACAAAAGTGGCAAGGTATGCAGTCAAGTTATTTCGTCCAACTTGGCTTAAAGTGAGAAATCACGAAATCGCTGATTTTATGTTATAGGTTATCTGGTATAATAGCTAATTTAATGCATGTCCTGAACTTTATTTATATTAATTGCAATTATTAGATTTATTAGATTATTAGATAAAATGAAATTGGTCATTCTACCCTTAAGCAGGAATTAACTGAAAAACATTTTTCATTATATTCCTTGTCTTACCTAAGCTCTAGAATTCTGCCGCCTTTTAGCATAACAAGTCCTCAACTACTTATTTCACGTATTCATCTGTTGCTGCCGAGAAATGACATTCCTCGGCGCCAGGTCTGGCTTTTACGGTGGGAAATATAATTCTACTTATAGACCAGACAAGACTTATAATTTGATCGACAGAATAAGGTCTAGGCATTGCCATGTTGCAACACTTCACCAGACTTCAGGAGCCATGATACCTATTTTCTACTTCATTACGAGTTAAGTGGCTGAATTTATTCTGCAATAAGACACTTTTTTTATAAAAACACCGGTTATATTTCTTCATTTTTATTAGATTTAATTATTTATTAAAACGTAACCTTAATAAAATATTTCTTTGTTCACTTACGAGGAAATATGCTTTAAAAAATACTTGTTTTTTCTGAAGAATGTTTTAAACGTTACAATCCCTTTGATTGTGTGCGGTGATGAATAAAACCAATTCTTTTGGTTGTGCGGTTTCTGAGAGAGACTGTTTAACTCAGAATAAAATATGTGATTCAGATTATTCCGTTTGATTCAATGAGTAAAACACACCATGAGCCGCTATTATTCGTCAGCATTTCCTACATTGGACGAAATAGTAGCAAAACATTATAGAAAGGCCTAAATATAATATTTCTTACACAACTAGAGTTTTTTAACTCTGTTGAGTGATTTAGATAAATATAGTGTTTAAATTATACCTACAATAAAACAACCCAAGAAAATGAGACATATATAACCTAAATAGAATTATATTAAATTAAATAATTAGAAAATAAATTAAATTATTAATAAACTACCCTTTTTCCAGATTTATAAGGGATCCATTAAGTTAAAAATACACCTAATCTCTAAGAAATTAGTAAAACCTGTCTCTGTTGGAGAATTCTAAAAAAAATTAATTATTAAAATAAAACAGAAAATATCTAATATAGCTACACTAAACTTCAGCAATACAAACACTTGAGACTGTAGTGTGACATTCATTTAATGCGACACTATGTTACTGAGCTTTGTAAAATACCGTTGTAAAATAAAGAGGGTCTTAAATTTAAAAACTGTATAGTTCTAAAGGATGTATAATTAATACTAATCATTTACAACAAACAATATTTTTTACTTCTCTGCTCCTTTTCATAGAAACGCCATCATCAGTGGTCAAAGTATAAATTCGAAATATATCCTTTCTGTCTTTTTACGCATAAGTTATAATTTCTAGTTATGTCATTGAAACTCATTTGAGAAGATATTACATTGTAATAATGACAACGCAAAAGTAATACCCTTCATTTCATTATTACTGTTCAATCAATAGCTCAATAATAATTATATTTTTAATTATTTAAAGTTATTATCTTTATTTCGACAAAAAAATACAAAATATGATACCAATAATTACAGTTTACATTTTCCTTATAAATCAGCAATTTCTATAGGGTCTATCGTCGTTATCTGTATGAATTAATATATTCAAACGATGGAATCAATCCGGCGAAGCGGTTCAAACTAATAAGCGAAAATTGACAAATTAGATGGTGAATTGTCACGCTCCGGTGACCTGCAAGTTGTCATTTTTAAATCCAATATTTAGAATATTGTGTTGTTACACCCTAATTTAAATTGTTAACATGTTTCACTAACATATTATAACATGTTAATTAACTGGATTTTTATTGCAATCAAATGATATTTTTAACAGCATATATTTGCCTCTATTATTAAATTTAAATGGTTTAACTACTTTAAACTATCGTGGCATATTAAATTATTATGTAGAATGTTTCAATTTAAACTAAATAACTGGTAATAAAACAGTACTCACTCAGCTCACTAAATTAGAAACATGAAAGAAATGCAACACTAATACCTACACACAATTAAACACACACACACACACACACACACACACACACACACACACACACACACACACACACACACACACACACACACACACACACACACACACACACACACACACACACACACACACACACACACACACACACACACACACACACACACATACACACACACACACACACACACACACACACACACACACACACACACACACACACACACACACACACACACACACACACACACACACACACACACACACACACACACACACACATACACACACACACACACATACACACAAATACACACACACATACACACACACACACACACACACACACACACACACACACACACACACACACACACACACACACACACACACACACACACACACACACACACACATATATATATATATATATATATATATATATATATATAAAGTGTGTGCTTCTGTCTCAGTAACAGCTAGGGTGTGTAGTAATGTCAAGTAACACAATTAAACAAAGTGTAAACTCTAAATAATTTATGTAGTCCTAACACACAAGTATAAAACGTAAAAACTGTATTTTCTTATATACTGACTATAGTTTCAAAAATGAGTAAAATAGATTGTCATAAATATTCTAAATATTGAAGTAATAATATTTAATTCTATTTAACTACTGCAAACACATACAGACCATACTAGGTATAAGTACTGTGTCAATGTAAAATGAATATTTATATTATTCAAGGTACCTTTAAAGTATTTAACTACGCGGGTTGTAAACAGTTGAATAAAGACCAATAAATAGGATAGCAAATTGCTCTGCATTTATGTTGAAAAGATCAGCAGTTCTAAAACGACTACTTCATTTTATTGCTTCACTTTCTGTTTTCATTTTAGAGCGCAGTTAAATTTATTGTTTACCATTAATAAAGTTTTAAGCTCCTGCTAGTGATAGCTGTATATCCTTAAGCCGTATATATCCCCAACACCAAGGAAGCGTAAAAAGTTTATTTATGTTTAATAACTTTCTGTAATTACACAAACTGAAAATACAAGTTGTTTATCTTGCATTTAAATTCTCATATCTACTGCCTCCTACATAGAGGAAGAAGCCTTGCATCAATTTAAGCTGTAAAAACTCGGCCTGCATAAAAATTAGTTGTTTTTCTTTAGCCAAACGCCTTCATATATTTTCCAAGCACTTTATTTTCGGCAGTTACGCGAATAAACCTTTGCATTACACAATGTGCATGATTACCTATTAGCTAACTATGGAATTTCGCAAAATACTAGTTATCGAGCCGTAATCATAGAATTTAATTTTTTGTATTACTTGGCGATATAGAAAGTGTTCAAAGACATAAATAGTAATACGATTTGTGTCCCTACAACAAAATTAAATATATAATAAATAATAAACTAAATATTTTTATCCTCACCTTACATCTGACAGTAAACATTATAAAATCAAAGTCTTCTTATAGAATGACTAAATTACACTAAGCTACAACATAGCTCTTTACCAATATAAATAGAAATCATAAGAGATATAAGAAACTGGTAGGGTGGATCTCGTTTCCAAAATTATTAAAGGTAACTAAAGCGCAACTATACAGTCCATGTTAGAAATAAAGAACCGCCTCCTGTACCAATGTAATAAGCGTATACCAAAGATAGAACTTGTAGCAAGTGATATAAACAAAAAATGTCTGAAGTCAATTACTACTTAGGTCAACAAAGAAAATTTATTTTAGTTACTTTTTATTAAATAATAACAATAACATAAACAAAGTAACATAACCTATGCGTTAAAACAGCTGTTCTACCATAAAACCTATAACTAAAACAGCTGTTTTATAAAATCATAAGTTATAACGTACTTAAGCCAAATGGGACGATATAATTATATTGCATTCCTTGCCTCTTTTGGAAAAATGTTTCCCTCCCTTATTATTATTATTATTACTAAAACTAGGAGGAAACTTATCAGTGTATATCACTTAGCTGCAGTCTTTGCACACTCTTCCCATCCCTACCACAGGACTAGCTTAGTGGATACCCAACTACCAGCCACGGTTTTTACAAAAGCGCAAGCGCTGGTAATCTGTACCTCACATTTAGGCACCTGGTTAGGACCACCGAGACACTTTTACTGTGGTGCAAGTTAATTTGCAGGATCGTTGCTTGAGGGTCAGCCTTCTCCTTATTCTTCCTCACGCCCTTCTCTTCCGAGCCCTTAGAGGTTCAGCTAAAAGTGACCTCTCTAGTCCCCAGGAAGGCCTGCCTACCCATCTCTTACCTTGAGACGTCTGGCTGATGCCTCATCCAATCCTAGGCAGAGGTGGCATGCAGGTCCCCGCTCAAAGCACTGTAGGATCTTCCACATTGAATTGTCAATTTCTGGGTTCTCAATCACCATGAGCTTGACCAACTGAGTGTCCTCCCTTTATGGTGGTGGTACGAGCACCGTCACTTTTACCTTTTCAATCAGTTCATCAGACTGGACTAGCCTTTCTTGAGTCCCATCTTCGAGTTTAATTGACGGTACCACTTCTCTCAGCCATTTTATCGATTCCTCCTCAGCACAAATAAATGCTGCGACTCCATCCCTCAAGTACGTGTCCCTGAACCACGGAACAAAACTTTATACCGGCTATTATGGTGGCCGAACGCCGCCATCTCCATCCTCACGCTTATACTAGCCCCAAAGATTACTTTGTTCTCTCGGTAGGTTAGCGGAGATCGACGAGAAAGACTGCCCTCCTGACCTAACTGGCCAAGACCCTTGTCTACTCCTCTTATCCTCCGACTCTGGAGTAGGATCTAGGCCCTGACCAGTTAAATTGCTTTCATTTTTGTCTATCATATGTATTCGCACGAGCAGCTAGGGAAAAACGTTCCTCCGCCGCAGAGATTTGCTTACGGCGGTAAGACGACTAAAGTAGTCATGGGAGGCACCAAGTGCTCCTGAGGCTCCTCCTTATCCTGAGGGCCACGAATCTACATCGGCACGGATCGCATAACATCTTCAGAACGGGGGTTTATGTACTCATCCAGATCACCAACCTGGATTGGGGGTGCTTCTTGGTTGCCGCCCGCAAGGGAAGGGCAGGGCGAGAGCTGGGCAGATAACCCTTCAAGTGCTAGCACAGGCCCCTTTTTTTGAGCCATCTCATGCATTCACTCATTTTCCTGGACGTCTCGTTTATAGGGAGCCACAAACATACAGCTCCGCTCCACCCGTCAAGGTCCTGCAGCCAATAGGAGAGGTTCCGTCCCTTATATAACTAAAATAATTCATTATTAAATATAATTGGTCAATTAATATTTGAAGAAACTGTATTCACATCAAGTGTCTCCCACTACAAGTTTAAAATATGTATTTCAACTTGAGTAGATGGATAAAAAGAATTTTACTAACGATTGAAAATTTGAACAAGGTAATAATATAATTAACATAGGTAGAGTGTGAACTAATAGACGGATTAGAGATGTAGGCTTATATTTCCGAGTTGGATTTTCTATTTGTTTGTAATGAATTCTTTCCTCGCGGGATACTTTATACTCTATAGCTTTAATGTAATTTTTAACATATTGCTCTACTTCTATAGAGAAACATTGATTTTTAAAACTTGTTTAAATACTCGGTGGAATTCTCCTTTTAGGCATTTTATTGTTATTTTTTACTTTTTTGAGCGTACGTTTAAAGTTTAATTAGTTTGTATATCAATGAGGATATTATCCATCGTCAGATAATCCTTAGCAATAGTCGAACATCTCTCGATAACCGATAATTACGTAACTGAGCTTCCGGACTCTTTAGGCGATATCAAGGGAAATGAAACTGTTCGAATCATTTAGTAATTGACTGAGGAAAATATATAGGGCGTTTTAAAGGTGAACGATTGAGCACAGTTTATTATGAAGAATAAAGTGGAAAAATAATATTCAATTTTCGGTAGAGCAAAATTTTTATTATGATTATAAAATTATATTTAGTATAAGCGTACTAATTTTGAATGTATATTATTACTTAGTAGTGTCTACCTTGAAAGCGTAACATATTCCTTAAGGGTTTCACAAGGATGAAATAACTTTAACAGAGGTGGCCTACAGATAACAAATTATCACATTTAGGATTATTAGATATATTAGGATTACCTCTAATCAGAATATGAAAGCGACCAATCTGTATGGGATTTAAATACCTAAACCTAGTTGTACACAAACCCTGTAGAGATAGCGTAACAAATATTAATAATGAAATAAGAAACGGAATGCTCTAAGGACTTACAATTTATTATGTACACAAGAGTGAAGGAGGTTTCTCAGCAGGTATTGTTATATCTTCAAAGTGTAAACATAAACATGAAACTAAAGTAAACATTTGTAACATATATTTGTCCTGTCTGCTTAGCCCGACGCAAAGATGTGCAATAACATTTAAAGAAAGAGTCCTTCTTCTAATTTCCCAGAGGATATTCTTAGCTCCGTTGCGAGAAATGACTGTTGCTTCCAAGTTATTTGCAAGTGTTAGTTGGCTTTATTTGTAGTATAAACTGTACATAATTAATTTTCCTTAAGAGAAGAGAACTTTTTCTAATATTTTAGAAAATATTATGGAATATGAAACCGTTTGTAAAGACTATTAAACTTTATAATTTAATGTTTGATTTTATTAAAAACTTTATCTCAACAACTATTAAACTATAATAGTATTGTTTAACTTCAACTTGTACTGTTTTACTTCTTCACAAATTTAGCTATCAGATGAGAGTTGAAAATAATTATTTTGTAAAAAATTGATAATAATTTTACCACACTAACCATGTATTCACGAATGCCCAGGCACACACCATGTTTAATTAGGATGTATATTTAATATTGTTTGTAAGTATATATATATATATATATATATATATATATATATATATATATATATATATATATATATTAGGTCCTATGAGTGTATATATGCTACACGCTAGCGCATGTGTATTTATTCCATGTGTGCGAACATTCCACATCCCATACGATTACCAGGATGGTGGTGTAAACTATTTGCATGCCTCCACATGTTTGAGACCTCTTCCTCTTAGTACCTCCACATGGTCGAAACCTCTTCCTCTTGGTATTCCACATGGTTGAGACTTCTTCCTCTCAGTACTTCCACATGGTCAAGACCTCTACCCTTTTAATACCTCCACATGGTCGAGACCTCATCCTCTTAGTACGTCCACGTGGTCGAAAACCTTTCCTCTTGGTACGTCCACATGGTCGAGACCACTTCCTCTAAGTACCTCCACATGGTCGACACCTCTTCCTGTCAATACCTCCACATGGTCAAGACCTCTTCCTCTCAGTACCACTACATGGTTAAGACCTCTTTCTCTCAGTACCTCCACATGGTCGACACCTCTTCCTCTTAGTACTTTCACATGTCCAAGACCTCTTTGTCTCGTATCTCCACATGGTCGAGACCTCTTCCTCTCAGTACCTTTACATGCTCGAGACCTGTTCCTCTTAGTACCTCTACACGTTTCATTGGAACGCTGTTGATGGTAAGGTGTACACTTACCTTATGGAAATATATGTTTTAGACACAGTGTGCAGCTAAAACCTTTATTATTACCAACTTTCTCTCATGCTAATACGATATCTCATTTGATTTCAAATATTACTCTTTCCTGAAACACAAATAAAAATTTTTTTCTGACATATTTAGTATAAATTTTTTATTAATAACATATTTCCCTTACATTCTGGGCCATCGTATTGTGATACAGTTTCAAATCAATACTTAAATTTATTAAATTGTTTACCACTAACAAAATATGCAAGTTTTATTCAAAAGATACTTTAATAGGGACAGAGGGAAACTTTCAATGTGGCATTTGTTTAAAGCGTGCTAAACACAGTAATTGTTGTCAACCCTTAACGATAACACGGCCATTATGTAATATTATTCTTATAATGGTGGTTTAACCAAGTACCTATTACATTTTATTGTCCATAACATTCATTGCAAATGGAGGGTTATGGTAGCATTAGATTTTAGTGTACATACTGTTAATGCTGTAAAACATAACTGACAATGAAAATGTTCAAATAAGAGTTGTAGGAAATAATTTGAATAAACAATTCTATAAATACTATTTTGTATTAAAACATATATATATATATATATATATATATATATATATATATATATATATATATATATATATATATATATATATGTATGTATATATATATATATATATATATATATATATATAAATATATATATATATATATATATATATATATATATATATATGTATATATATATATATATACATATATATATATATATATATATATATATATATATATATATATATATATATATATATATATATATATATATATATATATATATATATACATGTATATACATATGTTCCGTTGAATATTAGGTAGCAGTATCTGTAGTGAAAAAACCTATTAATTTAGGGTAACATTAAAATTTGTTTTTATAAACTATATCGTTAGGAGTAATATATGACTTTATTAATTATTTGCCTGTTAGTAAATGTTTAATATATTTAAATTTAATGACAGACCACAGACTAATTCATGCTAATACACATTTATAAACAATTCTTTTAACATCATGAAAATCAATTATTCCTTTTTCTTAATAAATATTAGAATTTGCAACTCAATTGCACTAATATACTTATAATTAAATAATAAGTGCAATTAACTAGTTAGTTTTATTATTATTAGGAATAAGGAAATATTTGATTTTAATGATGTCGAAAGAATTGTTTGTGAATGTAAAAACTGTGAGTTATGGCTTAATATTAAATTAATTAAGTTTTTGCTCTTTAAAACGATTTTCGGATACAAAATCGAAACGTAGTATGTATTGGATTAGCATGAATTGGTCTGTAGTCTGCCAATAGCCTTGAATACATTAAATATATTATCCATAATTTTGAAATCATGTTAAGGTATTTAGAATAAATATTCGCGAATTTCTTCATCACAAACAAAAGATAAACACCAGTCGAGAATTGTTTCTACATTAGTAAATTCTGCAGTTTCGCATCTGTTCTTCTTGATTATCTCAAGAAACATGACAAATATGTGTGTTTCATTTTGTAACATTCACTTTGTAACTGTGCACAAATACACCTGCACTCTATTTTATGTTTACAAAAATGTAGTATTTTATTTTATAAAACACAAAATACGTTACTCGTTTTCTCATATTCTATATTAAATTTAAAATTTATTATTACCTGGTTTTATTTTTTATTTATTATACGATGAAAAACATAATTAAAACTCTCATAATATACATGTATTTTATATTCTTAGTAAATTATATTCCTGTGGTATAAAATTTATATCTAAAATAAATATAATTAGCACTGACTGTCAATATTACCAAAGTAAATATAATATGAAGTAGTATAATAAAAATATAGTATAATATAATTTTACCACTAAAATATAATATATAGCACTGACTGTCTATACTTAAAAGACAGAAAATGAAAGTCATTTCTTTATTAGATTTTCAGTTTATATTGTAATTGATTTTAACACTAAAAACCTAACAAAATATTCATTAATTTTTCGTCATAAAGAAGTAATAATAAAATAAAAATTTCAAGGAAAATTAATCATTTGACATGTTAAAGTGATTAATTAGTATTCACCGAACGTAATGGACTACAAAATTCAAGAGTTCATAAAAAAACTCTCAATGCATTTCAGGTTTTTCGTTTTTATTTTGTGAAATCGTCTGCATTTCCGTCATATGGATAAATTACTAGGTATGTTACATATGTTATATATTGGTGATTTGAGCAACGACCAAATTTCTCGATTTTTATTTTGCTATGAATTTAGTTTTAACTACACCTTTGTCAAATTTGTATAACAACCCTCTTTAGGGAAACTTTATACAAAGTAATTTAGCCATGTCCAAAGCAGCTTGTTTATCTTAGTTGTAATGTCATCGAAATTCTATTAATCGCATCATAACTTTTATACTTTCTATTTAGATTTTTGAACTTTATTTAAAATATTATAAAACTAAACAACTAAGATTCAGTCATATTTGTTGGATTGTATAAACCATCAATTCTCGTTCACTTCAAAATAACAGATAAGTATTTTTTATAAAATTACTTGAATTGTATTTTTAAAATGATGTATTTTATTCTGCTTTTGTAATGTAATAAAAATATTTAAAAAACTGGTTCTTTGTATATTCATGTAAAATTTATTTACCTGCTTTTGGTCATTCTTAAAATAAAAAAAAAATACGTCCGGAACGAGTCGTTAGGTAACAGATATGGGAAAGTAAATATTTACGTTCTTAATATAAATAACTAAATTCTCCTAAACCACAAAAACATTTTATATATGTCCTGATATGCATTTCGATTGCAAAGCATTCATCTTCAGGGAGAATTACTACGATATTCCTGAATAGTATTGCTTTACAATATACGTTTACATCAGGACATGAATAAAACGTTTTATGGTTTATGAGGTTTTATTTATTTATCATAAAAATTACACTACAGCTGCTAAAGGTGATTATAGCAAATATTTACTAGTAATAAAAGAAACAGAACTCTGTATTGAAAACATCCTGTATTGTGACTAAAGATAGGTCCGAAACGAAGGCTTAGGGTCACATCAAGTGTCTTTTGAACACACTGTAAGGCCTGGACTGGTGACCCCTAGGACGGGCCGCACTCCAACCAGACACCACATTTCGACCGCTTTCCCAGGGTCAACAGAATCTTCTAAACTACGTGTTTCGGGCCATCAATACCCTTACTGATTAGTACGGTTCAGGTTGCGCATACTGGCTTCCATCTACTCTCGGTTGCCTTTCCATAAGAGCCAGACCCTCAGACTTTGGACTTGGTCATATGTGGGCATAACTGATAAACTCCAATTACTATTTTTATTTATAGTATATCAAACTACTTATCACCACTCCTAACAAGGGGTGGCCACGCTTCCCGGAATAAAGTTGGAAGTCACATCGGTAATATTTGGGATTAGAGGTTTGTACTATTAATTATTATTCAACTACAGATTATTCCAAATTAATAGTAAGGATAATATAATTCATAAAATTTAAACAAGCAGCAAAATAAACCCATATATAATCCCGTCTATTGAACAAAAAGAACTTTTTACAAAAAACTGTAAAAATGTATTTCACAATTACAAAATAAATATTACAGGTTATTTTTGATTCAATATGCGACGACGTTGACAATAACGAACGCTATTAATTTTAAAGGGACCTCTCTACCAACAAATCATGCGGTAATGCCCGCCTATTGTGGTTTCCACTTTAAAACGTTTATTGCAGCCGATTCCAAGGCAGTACAACTTTATTAAATGGAATGTCTGGACACAGTTGTTATGGTCGGAAATCCTATCGGAAATAATCATTTGCTATTTTGATTCTACTAAATGTTTCTCTTAATTGAAGCACTATATATGCGTGAATATTGATTTGCTCTGACTAGCTGTTCTGTTTGTTACCTATTAGATATTTGTTGCTTACAATAATTTCGAGACCAGTTTCTGGTTACAATCTTTCTTTCAACATCAGAAAGTCAAAACTCCAATTGTTTCTATCTTTTTATTTTCCTCGTTGTACATTATTTCTAAATTGAGAATAAATTATTTAATTCCGGATCTGTATTCAGAAAGTGTATGATTGCGCCTATTAAAATGGAATTATAATCTCACACACGAATTACGTTTTTGTATTTTAATCAAGTCGCTGAATGTTTCGCTTATCGTTTTATTTTTAACATTACATTTAATATTATATTTTCATTTCATTTTTTAATTATTATTTCACATATTTTAGTATTATATTTATTAATATTTTATTATATATTTTTTCTTATACGGTTTTAGCGAAGCATTACTTTTCCTTGTTACAATTCTTTTTTAATAGTGATCCATATTATACTTTAAAACACTGATATTTTTCTATTAATTTAATTATTTTTATTTTGAGTGGTTTGTATTTTAAAATTTGTTTTTTTTTCTAGTCCGTTTATTGTAAGTTCTACCTGTTCTACTATTATGTCTAATACGTGATTGATAACTGTTGATTAATGTTTTTTTTAATATTTACATTATCAGTTATTCAGGTTTTATTGCAATTTTCTCTTTATGTAAATATTATATTTTCTTTATTTAATAATCCGTGATATTTAAGACATTTATTTCTTACTAATATACCAAACTACAAATTTTTAACTACCACATTAATTTCAAATATTTTTAAACATTTATAATAAAACGTGACTCAACAAGCTTCGTTATACAAATCCAAAAAATAAAATTGGAATACCTTGCAAGGTTTTCATAAGATAAGATGGTTCCATTATTATCTGATAGTTGAGGTATTTTTACTACTTTACTTGCGAAATTGATTTGGCCCGACTTCCTTTCCTTTAGCTTTATTTTCCATTTATCTTTGCATTCTAGTACTTTGTTTATTGCCCTCTGAACTATTGTCAGTTGCTAATAATGCAGTGCAATGATCATTTTTTGTGTTATTGTTATATCGCTTTGTAACGTTTTTTTTTACATTACCGATAAACTTCAATCTCCGTAAATGAAAAATAGTAAATAGTTAAAATGGTCGCCACGGGTGACCGTCACTCTTCAGCGGACCGATATTATAGCTGTTTGTGCTAAACTTGTAACTTCCGGGCCCTTTCTAAATTAATATAACCAGGCTATGGAAAGTACTATTCTGTTGAGTCGAAGAGAACAGGCTCTTGGCGTCTTGCTGATGGTTAGTAACCACATTCCACTGTATCCCGTCTTCCCGAGGGAATCAGTAAGCAAACCGAGGTAACAGATAGACTTAAGGACGACCCCCAACAGGTAAACTATTTAAATATCTTTCTATTAAAATTATTTACATTCAATTGTATACAAACGCAAATTCCAAGGCTATATTTAAATTTTATTTCTTTAATATTAGTAATCTCGTTTTTTTTAAATCTCCAATGGCAGTGTTTGTAAAGTGAGTAGAGTATTGGTATCAATACACTATCCTGGGGTACTCCCGCTCTAATTTCACTCAATTCATAATTATCCTGACCCAGTTTCATCCGTCATTATTTAAATAAAGTATTAAATTCTTTGAAAAACTTGTTATCTATTTTTTGGAACAGATTACATACCGTACGTTTATCTAAGGCATTCAAATAATTTTGAAACTATGGGGGTCAGTTATATAGATGACAGCTCCGTACGTGATTTTTTTTTTTAACTACCACTATAGTTGAATACAAATAAGGTATTTTAATGTGAATTATGCATAAGTAGGTATATAAACATAACCTCTCTTTTCCCTAAGCACTTTCACTATTTATCCCGTAATAAGAACAAATCCTTGGGATTTTTTTACTAATGTTCATCCTAATTTCTAGAGCAACTTATATTGTATTCACCAATGGTATAACTTAAGATATTGTATTATGGTTGTTATATAGCTCTGCTTTATCCAATATGCCTACTCTGTTTCTATCATCATTTAGTTTAGAAGGGAGTACAAAGAATTGTGTTTGCGTTTCTGGTTTTCTCTCTTTACTTTTTATATTATTATTTAAAATTGTTGTATCCATTAGATCTCTTTACTGTTCCTCCTTTTTTCTGATATTACTTCTATTTTTTCTAATAGATATTAGTTTCCATTTTTGATGGAACTAATCTGCCTTGTATTTCCATAACACTTATAGTTACATTTACAAGTAAATAAAAGAAAGTTTACATATCGTGTAGGTTTTAAATATAAAACTAACAGTGTTTCAAAATAAAAGTTTAATCCTAAACTAGTTATTGTATTGATGAAAGAAATATTGTTATTGAAAAAATATGGTATCGTTATTAGATTGTATAAGTTTTAGTCTGAGGTTCATCCTTTAGTATGTTGTTATCAAGAGCCATGTTTGAAATCGTTTAAAGCCTATTAACTTACATCTAATTAAACACTTGAATTAATCTAGATAGTCATAACATCTACTTCAGCCGGATTAATTGAAACAATTTACCTCAATAAATAAAACTGAGTCGGAAGTGGATGTAATAGAATGAGTACGTACTTATGGAACGTACTTAATGTTGAGTATGTGATTTTACCCAGGAAACTATTCACATTAAACTGACATAAACATAAGAAGATTATAATTTTAACCTAATTCTCCTTTTTAATGAATATACAAACCTCGTTATTAAAATTATTTCTCCAAGAAATATTTAATCCTACGTTGTATACATTTTCATTCAGTTAATTGAAATATTTTTAAAAACTATATATCTTTTATATAGAAACTTTAAAAAACTATGAATTTAAATATTCAAATCTGGATTAATCAAAACTCCTAAGAACAAAATTCTCAATTATCCAGTTACTAACTTCCACCGTCAAATTTGTAACTCTGAACTTCTGATTTAAACTTCATTTAATTTTATGAAAACGCATTTGACGTACAATTCTCTTTGGTTTCCATTACTAAAATTTTTAAAATATAAGTTATTATATTTTTAAGCAGGTTTGGTACGGGATTAAAGATTATAAAACCTCAATAAATCGTTATATAACTCGTAAATATAAAACGTTACTACAAATCTTCATTTCTACACTTATTTCCTACATTTGTTTTATTTTTATAAAATAAATAATTTATAACTTGTTTCTAGTAAATAAGCGAAAATTTAAATATTATATTATTGCTGCCATTACCTACTACTAAAATCCTCGAGTATTTTGTAAATTTATGTATTATATATATATATATATATATATATATATATATATATATATATATATATATATACTTCTTTTATGTTTGTTGATAATTACTAAATTTTGTTGAAAACAAGAAAAACCTGAATAGGCACTCACACATAATTTCGTAGAAACTCCTTCTCACCGTGATCGGAAAGTTAGGCCTCATTGCCACAACACTGTATATCAATGTCACCAGGACGATAAATTACTCGGAAATCCTCCGCCTCGAAATGTCACCGTTATCATTTATTCTCTGATTTCACATTCAAAAAATGACGCCATTTGAATACACATTGAGCCTTGGCGTATAGCATCTCGGATTTGTGTTATAGAAAATGCGGGTTTTATTTACTAAATATTTGATAATCTATGTCGTTGTTAAGTGGTAGTTGGACATAAAATAACTAAGTTGAAAACTCATTCCACTATTTAGGTTGAAGTGCCTGACCTTAACGATTCCATGACTATATATTCAAGATTCATATGAGCAGGAGATTTAAAGAATCATGCGAAACTTAGAAAAGTAACAAATTTACCTACACAATAGTTTTATATTATTATGGTATTTCCTGCGAATGCGAATGCGAGGCTACTCCGAAAATAGTGGAAAATAACCTCAATATACTAAGACATACAAAATCATATAGTTCCAAAGTTTCTTAATATAAATAATTGATATATTTTGCTACATTGCTACAAATTAATAAGTTAGAAAAGAATTTGGTTTAAAAAAATTCATTGATTAACATCAGTGAGACTGGGTGACAGGTAAATACTTCATTACAAGAATGTAGTTCTCACAGATTTTTTATAAAATTTAATTAATTTAGAAATTTGTAAAAGAACGTAGTTAATAGAAAATCTTTTGAAACTTGCCGTTTTTGTTTTGTACATCTTGACAAAATGGAATAAAAGAAAAAAAAGATTTAATAAATGTTGAAAATTTTAATAAATACTAATTTTATTTAACAAAACGTAATTTAAATCAGTGCTCAAAACGTGTCAGATGAGTCTAAGGAAGTTTATTTTCAAAAACGTTTATTAGAAATATGTTATTCAATATCATTGTATTGAATTATTTATTTGTAATGATTTTCTAACATAAATTTATATATATATATATATATATATATGTATATATATTTATTAACCGATAAACAATATGAAATCATAATAACTTTAGGCTACAGCAAATATACGTACTCTACGTTCTAAAACATTTACAAAGTAACTTTTAATATAAAATCAGGTGTTGTGTGAAATCATAGTCACTTTATTTGGCTAAAATATGAAGCAGGTCCCGTGACCCTTTTCGTGGTTGAGTGATTTGTGACGGATGAGATGATTTGTGAATAACGTAAATCTTCTTAAACATAATATTATAACCTATTATTTGTATTTATATTACAAATTGAAAAAGGATGGTTAATCTTGATATTTATAAGAATATTATAATTAAGAATTATTATATTCATACTAGAGCGTATATAATAGCAAGAATAAATAAATATTCGCCTAAGGCTTGCAAAGTAAAATAAATTATATTTGGTTCAACCCTAGGAAATATTAAGTAGGGTTTATTCTCTCACTAACATCTCTCCGCGTATAGACGCCGACCGTCAGTTATGTTTTGAATAACATAAAGCATGATTAATTTTCACGCTGTATTTGGTGACTGTTTCACTGTTTCACCAGACTTGTTCATCAGAACATGACATGGCTTCTGTTTTTCACTTCGTACTTTAATTCTTTATCTAATCCTTTATATCTTTGCTTTTTGTCCATTAGAATTTAATGAATGTGTGTTCATACATCACATTTAAATAAAGATACTTTTTTCCTTATACTGAAAAGAATAAAAAGGAGAAAAGGCCTTATACTTCTTTAAGTCAGAAGAGTTTTTTTACTATCATAACAAAATAAATCTCAAATTTCAGAATGCTAAACTAATTTGGTATTTATGAGAAAAGTAAAAACAAACACTGTTTATGTTTTACGTATTTCAGAGTAAATAGCCTTATTGGTGTTGCAAACCTGGTAGGCCTGTGGAAGTGATACGATAAATATACGAAAGTTTTTGCAGGAACTAGTATTGTCTACATTATTCCAAAATGGAGAAAACATATAGTCAATAATATGTATACGTTATACCTCTTGTATAAAAGGTAATATTCCTGTGAGGTGTTTGCTTAAATATAGGGCTCATGTAATTATAATATACCGGAGTATATGTATAGATTGAAGACGTGGTCTATGCCATGATGGTATTGGTAAGTCATATCGACCGCTTGTGGGCACGAAAACCGCTTGTGGTTTTATTTCATAACTCAGAAAAGAGGTTATCGTTCTACATAAGAGACAACATCAACATAGTACCTGTATTAATCAACATTAGTACCATATTAGGGAAATATAAAAGTAAACAAAATACGATGCTTGGGAAAATAATAAGAATATTTATACATATTGCAAAATAAATTGGTGTAAACATTTAAGAATTGAAAATCCTTCGAGGTGTAAAAAATATTTAGTGGTGAATAATAACCTTTTGTAATGTTACCAAACTATAGACTATTTGAATTAAATTATTTTTTCAACAACAATATTATTTTGTTTCCATGGTGGACAACAATACCGTTCTCTCTAAGGTATTTCAAAGTTTAACTTATGTGAAACTTTTAATAAACCCCCCAACATTACACGGCAATACAGTACTTTTGCAATCACGTTATTATTGTAAAGGTAGCTGCCTGATCAATCTACAATGCACCCAGTTGATTGCAAGTAGGTGAGCTACCATTGGATCTGCAAAAAACTCTTCAGTCACTCGATCAGTTTTGGTTGCTCGTCTGTCTGTTACATTACCGCAACCATAATCATAATACAAAAAAACATAAATCCTTTAAGTATTAACAATTAATGGATGGGTTATCAGCTATATCACATTAATATCCGAATAAATTTTAATATGTTGTATATTTGAGTTTGATGAAATAAAAAATATTTTTGTGTTTTTGTTTTATTTATAAGAAATCGACCCTATGGAAACAAAAATAAGAATTATAAAAGTATTTTATACATAATTTTTAAAATTAAGGGTTTAATAAATTACTTTAAAATATTGTGTTTTACATTACAATAAATGTGCTTGAATACATATACTCACAAAATAAAAACTTAATAAAAATCATATGAGTTTGGACCTAAAATTTCATTTCGTGGCTTTGGCATTATATCAGGGACTATTCTGGAATTATTATCTAATAGTTACTAACGGGAACTACTTTATCTTAGCGAAATACATAATGTGACAATATGTTTTATAGGGACAAGTTTAATCCTAATTAGACCCAATACTTAGACTGATAAAATCAGTCTTGGGCAAATTATATCTTACAAATGAATAGATAATAAATTCATTGAATACTAACAGATATACAAGTTTATGTTACAGAAGAAGGTTTTTGTTAGCAATATTGGTTCTCTTATTTACAACATTTTTGCTGCCAGGAAATATATTTTCCTTAAAATATTATTTAATTTCCTCTTTAATATTGTACCCCATGCGGTTCCACGGAGCAGATCCTTTTACACGCTCTGTTTCTTTTATATTAGACTTATTAATTTAATTCCCTTTCATTTAGAAATACTGTTGAATCTAATTAAAATTTGATATGAAATTAAAAGACGTTACGAGCAAATACTGAGAGATTTGTGAATTGTAATATTTTGTTGCATTAATTTCGGTCTCGAATTTCATACAATTTTCTACTCCCTGATTGGCATTTCTTGAAAAAAAAAACTGTATTTATTATCATAACAAAAAATATCTAATTAAATACATTTCATTATTTATTATGAAATTCAAAATTATAAATTGTCAATCCATAACTGCTATATATTTCGATTCATAACGCTCTACGCGTCTTTTTGATTCCAAGTTTCCATTTCCTTCTTCGGAAGTTTGTTTTCTCATTCTTCTTCGGTTAATTTTCTCTCTTTTCGTTTTATTTTATTTTTTTCTTTTAAAAAGGATGGTATCGTTAGCGGGGGCAGCGGAATGACTTTTCAACCATCTGTTAATGAAAAATTTCTACTGTAACCGTAAATAAAAAAAACTATAAATAAGTAGACCTTATATTTTTTCAACCTTTATACAACTTAAAATAAACGACAAAGAGAATTTGTTGACCCACATCATTTCATCGACTTATCATAAACAGCTTATATATTCAGAAAACCTATTATGCCAATATCTACAAATTACAAGCATAACATTTAACTACCGTCATCGTACCTGACCATCAGCGACGGGTTAGCCGAAGAAGACAGTGATTCAGGTGCTAAATTGTCAATCCATAACTGCTATATATTTCGATTCATAACGCTCTACGCGTCTTTTTGATTCCAAGTTTCCATTTCCTTCTTCGGAAGTTTGTTTTCTCATTCTTCTTCGATTAATTTTCTCTCTTTTCGTGTTATTTTCTTTTTTTCTTTTAAAAAGGATGGTATCGTTAGCGGGGGCAGCGGAATGACTTTTCAACCATATGATAATGAAAAATTTCTACTGTAACCGTAAATAAAAAAAACTATAAATAAGTAGACCTTATATTTTTTCAACCTTTATACAACTTAAAATAAACGACAAAGAGAATTTGTTGACCCACATCATTTCATCGACTTATCATAAACAGCTTATATATTCAGAAAACCTATTATGCCAATATCTACAAATTACAAGCATAACATTTAACTACCGTCATCGTACCTGACGGGTTAGGTCATCAGCGACGGGTTAGCCGAAGAAGACAGTGATTCAGGTGCTGTATCTAATGACCAACATTTAGAAAGCATCAAAGAGAATAGGGGAATTGTGCAACAGAGTGCAGAAGTAATTGAGTAAAAGATCATGGTACCGAAAATCAACGAAGTGCATCAGACGATGATGATTTCGAAAAACTGCAACCTCCAGATATTTACAAATTTTTCTATTTGTATAGATAAATTGTTATAAACCATGTAGAATTTGTCCAGCAACAAAAAAAAATTAAAGGACCAGCCAATATGTCTAGAATGTTCTGAGCCGCTGTGTAAATACTGCTGTCAAATGAGTTACTATTTCTAATGCCAGTTTCCATAAATAAAGCTTATAATGTGTCAAATGTTATCTTGTACATAAAGTTAAGTGTGTATAATCAGTGAACAAGAAATAATTAGTGTATTTTAATTATCGTGCGTTATTAGTCTTTTTAGCTAAACTGCGCTAAAATCTGTAGAAGGTTTTATTTACTACAGTTTTCAATTAGTAAATAAAACTTAACTGATCTCATAAAACAACGTTTACCCTAGTCACATGCAATCAAAATATTCAAAAACAATGTTTATAAAGTAAATGCAAGATAAACTGTTAAACCACACAATAAATCACAATTAGAAATTTCGTGCTTGTGAGCTACAACGGCAGTAGTAATATGACGGAAATTGCACGACGGTAGTTGAAGTAGTAGTTAATAAATACTGAATTATTTTTCGTTAATTTCTGTATTGTATACATAAACCTAAATGACATCTGCGCGAGTGTTGTCAGTTTATATTACGATATCAAACTGTCTGGTGTAAACAAACATAGGTCCAAGCCACAAAAAGATAAAGCCTCGCACTCGACAAGTACTATCGTGGACGGAGGCCCGAAAAACTGACTTTCTGCATTCTATCTTTTCCATCCCTTTCTCTCATTTACATACGGCGTAAACGTAAATAATTTATCGTATTCTCCCAGCGTCAAAATAGTCGTATATAAACGGAAACATTGGTTTCTATACTCGACTTTAGCCGCTGGTAGTCTGTATTTTATTTTATTAATATGTTTATTGAATACATTGGT
The DNA here is from genome assembly GCA_036971475.1 of Prosapia bicincta. Lineage (NCBI taxonomy): Eukaryota > Metazoa > Arthropoda > Insecta > Hemiptera > Cercopidae > Prosapia > Prosapia bicincta. Next base: position 205,862,867 of record JBAIZL010000002.1, read on the forward strand.
ATTAACTTTTAGTGAATATATATGGCGTAGGCCATATTAGGTGTTACATCTGTTAATACATGTGTTGCAGACAAGTGGTAACATGTTTGAAATGTTACCAAATTGTAACAATATACAGCAAATAATGGTCACTTTTAGATTAATAAAATCGAAAAGAGATGCTATGACAATTAATTTGAAAAGCAAGTTAAGTTAAAAAATAAATACTTTATCGATCCAATAGTATCTAACAGCACCAATGAAAAGTACGAGTTGCATTGAGCGGAACATTAAGATAAGTTTGGTCTGCCATCAAATAAACAATCGCGTCAGAATGGCTTTCGGAGTGTCGGGTGTTTATGTTTCCATGTCAGAATTGTATCTGTAAATACATAGCATAGTTCTCTCCAAGATAAGGTCGCGAATCCACAGCTGTACGTCCTTTCCAGAGACCCAACAGTGTATGTTTGAAGAAATTGACAGAAGTAATATAATGGGAGTGGTACAGTCTCGAAAACTACCGAGTGTCAATTTTTATGAGATTTTTTTTATATTAGGATTTTATATTTATTTGCTAATAAGTTCAAGAAATAATTCCGTTCTTGACGATAACACTTGCGTTTTTGCAAACACAAATACCAGTAACCGCATAATTATTTATAAAGTTTTACGAAAGCATGCTAAAATAGCATGTTTTTAAATTCCTGAAGTACTTACATCGAGGACTCTAATGAATCACTTGGCAACATTATCTCAACTCTTCCAAATGAATGACCAAAATGTTAAAGAACAAGCGATATTTATAGGCCATACAACATCATTTTTATCAATAATAACATTATATATTTTTTTTCATCAAAAATAGTTTGAAAGATATAAATAGTGTAGCAAAGAAAGAACACGTGGATATATACACACATTCTATGACCATATGGGTAAAACATTTTAAGTACTTACTTAAGGATACATGTATCATAGGTGTTAATATTCCAATTAAACTAGAGAGCAGTTCAGGCGGTTTAAGCAATGGTAAATATTTAAAATTCTTTATTTCTACATCTCTGAAGATTATTTGTAAGGATATAGTTCTTCCCAATGTATATTGCTGTAATCAAAACGTTTTCGGTAAGCAATGTAATACATCTACTATGTTTATAATATACTTAAATCTTATCAGATATATTTTCAGGTGCATTCAACGTGTCTTGATGAAAGAGAAACATCACAATCAAGGTGAAATGTCACTCTTTCAGAAAATATCTAAGGGAGGAATTAAAGAAATGTTTTCACCTGCCAACAACGACTACCGGGAAAATTTAATGAATATAGTTAAAGAAGAACTTTTAGAAAGAAATAGGTCTTTACTGAAACACATTTGTACCTATAACAACCTATGACAAATAAAAATATGGTGGATAAATAAAATAGATGTATTACATTCCTTACCGAAAACGTTTTTCACCGTGATGCCTAGCTACAATGCAATATACATTGGGAAGTACTATATCCTTACAGTTTTTGGTTACATTTGGCTGTCGTAAGTACAGAAATACTATTATTTCAATGTTTAATTTTTTTACCCGAAAATGGTAATTTGTGCTCGTTTGAACCTATAAAATATAGAGGTGTTCAATGGGCCTACGTGAGCAAGAAATTACCATTAGATGAGATTCGACCAAATAAAAGCCTTCTTTTATTTACAATGTACAATAAAGGTAGATTTTTCTGGTTACCTACCTGAGGTAAAGGTGATACAATATATCGAAGAAGTTTTTGAAATAAAGTAAGAAATGTATCGCCATTACGTCTAAGCTAAATTAGAACAGATGTAAATTGACCTTTACATTCATTCGTCGCAGAAATTGAACACCACACAAACACAGTGTTTGTTGATCCCCGTGGCATGGGCTTGATAGGCACTTATAGGTGGAGTTGGTTGCCAGGTGCGTCTTCAGTTTCAGTCACAATTTCTGGATTAATGAAGTTGTATTCAATGTTTTTACCTCAATCGAAGTGGATTTTTAAAACTATTTCTTCATTAATTAATTAGTTTTTAGGTTTAAATATTTTTGTGACTTTTTTTTCTATATTTATATATAGGGAAAGAAAAATAAATACTTGTATAAACACAAGATTTTCCTTTTAATATATTTTCTCGTTTTATACTTATTAGTCATTTGGTTAACTAGTGTTATAAGTAATATAAAATTAGCAATTATTATTTCATTCTTAATTTCATATTATATCTCCACAATTTTGTATATTACGTGTCCTTTCTTTGCTACATTATTTATATTTTTGTAACAATTTTTATTTATTTTGGATGAAAAAAAATATATATTATGTTATTATTGACAAAATTGACAAACTATTGTATCATATATCTTTTAAAGTGTAATAAAATATAGTAGAAATCACTTGAAATACAAAATTTCATTACATCACGGACCCTCAGCTCAAGTGGTCTGACGTAATATCTTATTATAATTTTTCTCCGTAAAATGCTTTAGTGATAACCCGAAATCATTGCAACTAAATGTATGCTCCACATTACAAATATTACATTAACATTTAATTTGAAAAAAACAATATTATTAGTTATTCTTTTTTTTATAAAGACAACAGTAAATAGAATATTACGTTTTTAAAATCATAAAATACATACTTTTCTATTTAACCTAGTTTAGATCAAGGTAGTATATATTATTAAACTAAGAAACATTTACCCTAGCCCCAAGTTAAAAAAAAAATATCCACATTGAGGGGGTTACCCAAGGTTTGCATTTTCGTAAAATAAGGTTGACTTATAATTTTTTAAATCAATGTTTATTTCCCTTACATCAAAAGTAGCGTTTTAAATGAGGTATTAAAATAATATTGCTTTTAAACGCTATGGAATTGGAATTTTCACAAAATATAATAGTTCCTAATTATTTTGCGTTTACATTAATAAAGTTGAATGTGAAAAATTAGGTTCACGATATTGTGTACAAGAATTAAAGTCACGGTATGAATGGAGAAATAAACTCTTACCTTTAATAACTATACTCAAAATCCGGCATTTGATAAACAACAAACTGTAAAGTGAGTTTCAAGTCACCGGCAAGACTTCTATGAATTAACTGATAAAGTTTTGTCCTGAATTACGAACAGTTTTCTAAATTACTACATCAAAACATAAATTTTTACTTACTTTATTATTTGTAATTTTTAAAAATATCCACACACAAAATTAAAAATTTTTAACATAATATGTATATAAAAGGTGTTATCATCGATCTATTAATTGTACCACAAGTATTACACGATATAATTCTAGAACACTAAGAGTCAAAAATATTTGTAATATAACATGGGCAATAGCATGTATTTGGATACAAAAAGGTTGAACTTGCTATAATAACACTAACAAAGTTTTATCGTATCTAATTTTTATCTCTCCCTTTGAGCGGGATCTTGTGACACTTGCAAAGCGCTTGACTGTGCTTGTAAATATTTCAATAAATTAACTGCAAACATTTACTATCAAACACTTGTATAAGAAATATTCATAACCCAATGATTTTAAATTAAACAATTAAAATTAGAGATAAGTTCAACAGTGGTTGTAAAATAGAATATTGACTAATCTATTACATGGTTCAATATCTTATTCGCAAACGACTTGTCGCACACGTATATTAGGAGCTAGAAGGTAAAACAAAATTGAAACGAGAAAAGTAGGCCTAAACTCGTTTTATTTGGAACTGCATGAGCTCAATAAAATACATTACAATCTGTCTAACTTGCTTACAGTTTACGACAACTGATGATAGGAATGAATAATCTAATATTTATGTTTGCGCACAGCTTCCACTTGTCTTACTCTCCAAACATATGACTAATCACACTTTCCTGCTATTTTTCAACAGTGTCTGGAATCGCACTCTCAAAAACTCACATGTGCGTTAACCTTGACATTCGATGACGAATTTGGAGTCACCCTTACAAACCCAGAGTACTATTTTACTAGACATTTTTCTAGTATTTTCTAGAAATTTTCATAAAAATTAACCACACTTTCTACTCCCGTAGAACCACACCCCCATATTCCCATTAGTTTTTATTTAAGGTATTGGACTCAGCAACCTCCAAAACACTACGATTGATCATTTTCTAGTTTTTTTTGCCTTCTCACAATTATACCCCAATTCATCATTTGCTACTCCCATAGAGGGTCACCCGTATATTCACATTGACGTTCGATTACGGTAAACGACTCAGCATCATTAAAAACCACCCGAATGTTCATTTTCAATTGTTCTTTTGCCTTCTGACAATTTTACCAAAATTCACCCCTTTTCTACTCCCGTAGGGCCACACCCGTGCATTCCCGATTATTATGGAAGATGGTATTGGACTCAGCGACCTAAAAAACACTACGATTGATCATACTCTAGCTTTGTTTTGCCTTCTCACATTTATACTCCAATTCATCATTTACTACTCCCATAGAGGATCACCCGTGTATCTCCATTAACTTTCGATAACGGTAAAAGACACATCACACTCCAAAACCTTCCGAGTGATCATTTTATATTTTTTTTGCCTTCTGACAATTTTACCCCAATTTACCAATTTCCTACTCTCGTAGAGCAAACACCGAGCATCCCCGTTTAATATTGTACTCGGTATTGGACTCAGCACCCTCCAGAACACTACGATTGATTATTTTCTGATTTGTTTTAGCTTTCTCACAATTATACCCCAATTCATCATTTGCTACTCCCATAGATGTTCACCCGTGTGTCCTCATTGAAGTTCGATAACGGTTAAAGAATAAACACCATTAAAACCCACTCGAATGATCATTTTCAATTGTTTTTTTTGCCTTCTAAAAATTTTACCCCAATTTACCAATTTCCTACTCTCGTAGAGCAACAACCGAGCATCCCCGTTTAATATTGTAGGCGGTATTGGACTCAGCACACTCCAAAACACTACGATTGATCATTTTCTAGTTTTTTTTTTGCCTTCTCACAATTATACCCCCAATTCATCATTTGCTATTCCCATGGAGGGACGCCCGTATATTCACATTGACGTTCGATTACGGTAAACGACTCAGCACCATTAAAAACCACCCGAATGTTCATTTTCAATTGTTTTTTTGCCTTCTGACAATTTTTTCCCAATTCACCCCTTTTTTACTCCCGTATAGGCACACCCGTGCATTCCCGATTATTATGGAAGACGTATTGGACTCAGCAACCTAAAAAAACACTACCAATAATCATACTCTAGCTTTGTTTTGCCTTCTCACATTTATACTCCAATTCATCATTTGCTACTCCCATAGAGGATCACCCGTGTATCTCCATTGACGTTCGATAACGGGAAAAGACTCACCACCCTTAAAACCCCCCGAGTGATCATTTTCCATTGTTTTTTGCCTTCTGACAATTTTACCCCATTTCACCCCTTTCTACTACCGTAGAGCCACACCCGTGCATCCCCTTATAATATTGAAGGCGGTATTCTACTGATCACAATCCAAAACATCACGATTTATCATATTCTAGCTTTGTTTTGCCTTGTCACAAATATACTCCAATTCATCATTTGCTACTCCCATAGAGGATCACCCGTCACTGTATCCCCGTCAGCTTTCGATAGTTGTACACGTTTATGAAAACTAACAACCAGGAATTATGTGAGTTGAGTAATAATTGGCCAGCTGAAATTAAGAAGGGACATTCTAATGTATATGTTTTCTCCGTGATTACACACACCCAGTGTCTTACAGTATAAACATTTGACTATTCAGAACGTCGCACAATAGTGGCAACACTGTTGGTTCTCGTATCGTTAGTGGCGTGGGAATAATATACACACCGGCTGCCATATTGTTATTAGACTGAACGAAAATATACACTGGCTGCCATATTAATGCCTAGATGAAATTCTGACGTATTGATAGTATTTCAGTCAATTTTGTATTTTTAAGATTTTATAAAATCAAAGTACATGGAGTAGTATCATGTTTAATAGAAATAAATTGTACACGACGAAAATCTTATATACTTCACTCCTTCAAGTGGCTGCCATATAGTTGCAAAATAAAATGCTGCCATATTGATAGCGGGATGTATATATATATATATATATATATATATATATATATATATATATATATATATATATATATATATATATATTAAAACAACATAGGTTATTCAAATACAAGAATATTTATTACTTTATACCGTTTGGATAATTTTTAAAGCTTTTTATAATTTATCAAGCTTTGGATATAAATTAATAAATGTTCTTGTATTTGAATAACCTATGTTGTTTGAAATTATTAGACAAGAAAACGTATTTTATTTATATATATATATATATATATATATATATATATATATACATATATATATATATTTATTTATTTATTAAATATGGTGATATGTTTTCTTGTAATATAGTTAATAAATTAAAAATATTTCAAAAACAAGAATATTTATTCGGTATATAAGTTATTCTGAATAACTTATATTCATTAAAATATTCTTGTTTTTGAAATATTTTTAATATATATATATATATATATATATATATATATATATATATATATATATATATATATATATCTTGTACAAATATTCAATCGTTAATAAAATCCGTTTTCATTTATCCAATCAAGTTGAAATAAATTTTTTAAATTGTAGGGTATGACAAGTGATGTTAATACAAGTTTTATAAATATTAATTCAATAATTATTCATATAAAAGTTCATAACAGTTCTGACACAATGAGGTACGCCGAAACGTGTCAACGGGGAATGAGACAATGCTGGGAACGGCAGGTATTTATGATACTCTAAATAACAATAATTGAATTATAAAACTTTGGTGATTATAAGTCGGATTCAAACTGATTATCTTTGTGTTCGAGGTCTAGCACTTTTTGAGCTAACTTTCTATAACTAGAAATGAACTTCCCAAATATCTATATGAACAACCTCCATTATATAGCCTTAAATTGTTGCCATGGTAATCACAAAATATCATAAAAATGCTTTATGATTAAAAATGAAATAAAAGAATAAAATAAACAAAAAAAACTGGACTATCGCCATCGAACCGTGCTTTACAAAAATGAAAAGAAGCTACAACACAATGCAAGTAACGAAAAAAAGAAAGCTTATAAATACCTAACAAATAAAAAAGTAACAAATATCGTAGTAACAAATAAAATAATAACAGTCCAAACCCCATGCATACAAATGAAAATCGAAATTTTTAAGGAAATTCACTTTCTATTCTGCTACTTAGTATTGTTATTCTCGTATTACTATATACCTATTAATATTAATTGTAATTATAAAATTAAAGAAAAAAATGTTTGTCTTTGTTGATTTAAGTAGGAATTGACTTAAAAGGAAAAAACTTATTACTTGTTCACATTAAACTTTAGAAAGTATTTATTTAAAACTGTTTAATGAATTTATTTCTACTTAAATACATTCAGTTCTTTAAATCAGGAAAATTTAAAGTATAAATTAAAGGTATATACGATGTATTTTAAAGACAATAAAGTAACAGACATTTATAAAACAAAGATTTTTTTAATATTATTAGTACGAGATAATAACGTTTATACGAAGGGTTTTCCAGGCTATGATGCAACCATTGTAACATTAATTAAATTACCATTTTACAAAGCACAGATATTTATGTTCATAAATAAGTATCATACCATCGCTGGTAGAAGGGTTAAATTTCGGTGCTCCCCTCTAAACAAGAATTTAGAATGCTCTTTCTAAAAGGAATTTCGAACAATACCATCCCAGGACCGTGGACGTTGTAGATAGTTCTAAGGAAACAAAATCATTAACTAATTTACACATGATTATTCTGTAGTGAGTTGCTTAGAGTTATCAGGATATTCAGTTCCTGTTGAGAGGAGAAGAAACCGTCAGGTTAAACAATTTTTATATACTTCTTGTTTACAGTCACTGCAATATAAGGCAAATGAAAAAAAGCGGTTGATTTGCGACTCAAGTACATATTTTGTATTTCATTGGCGACGCTTCAAAAACCGGTTGTCCATCGCCAGGTCAAGGTATGTTTCCTTGTAGATCATAATATTATTGCAGCAACTGCGTAATATACTCATAAAATATCTCTTGATAGCGAGACATGGAAAACTCTAATCAGTGAGTTCCTCATCTCATTATCAAGAAGCTTACTGGAGGTTTTTACTAATATATTTCGCAGTTGCTGCAATAATATGGAGAAATTAGGTTGGTTTACAAAGGAAATATAATTATTTCTGACGATGGAAATAAAACAATTTCCGAAACGTCGCCAATGATCAAAATATATGCACTTGACTAGCTAATCAACCGTTTTTTCTCATTCACAATTTTTACATAAATATATGTTAGATATTTATATTGGTTTTAGAGCTTTAAGTTAACATTACAGTTGTAAAACGTTGTAATTGCATGTGCCTAAATAGCTCATCTATATGATTAAATAGCTCAAAAAGCTCAAAATAACGTACGACTTGAAAAGTCAAAAGCAACTGGTTCATTACTAATGTAGTAGATTATTTTATAAACTATTTATTTCTGTTTTACCTGTCTTGGCTAGCCTTAGAACATCGGCTTTCTAGTGTATATATACAGGATATCTTTACTTTAAATAAATTTACCCAAACAATTTTGCTATTGGGAAGGTCTAGCCACTTCTAGAATAATGCAATATGAACGGTGATCCACGATAACTTTAAAAGTATTTAACCGATCAAAGTGATATTTTGTAAATGGAAGAGGAAACCATCCCGGTGGTCCCATCATAGTTACATCCCAATCCGTCTGATTTGAAGGCAATAATACGCTATTTTAATTTTTTTTTAAACTTTGAAGTAAATTTTTAGTATTTTATTTTTAATATAGCGTTATGAATTATAAGATATTTAATAACCAAAATAAAAAATTACAACCCACTTCAAAAAAATAGGTTCTGTATTCGATCCGTGAGTTTTGTTTCTGCGTGTTCCACGACAACTTTGAAAGTATTTAACCAATCAAAGTGATTTTATATGCAAATGAAAGAGTTAACCTTCACGGTGATCCAATTGTAGTTACACCAAACTCTGTTTGATTTAGAGACAATAATACGCTATTTTAAATTACTTTAAAAAACATTTTTTGGAGGGAAAATATTTTAAATTTGTTTTTAGAAAGGAATATGACGTATGAGATAATTAATAAGTAAAATAGACAATCCCAGCCTTTATAGTATGTTGTACTCTACAACACATAAAAATAACGGAGAAAATAAGTATAAAATAATATAGTTTTTTTATTTCTTGCTTGATAAAGCTGCTTATAACGAGCATCATCGGATACCAATGAATGGATTTTCCTCATTAAAAAGCGGCGTCTTCGATGGTCTACCAATTTTGATAAATAACTTGATATAACTAGAATAAATACACTAAAAATCTGATTAGTTAATCTACCGTAAAAAAGATATTCAATATTCATCAGGTGAAAACCTCATTACTTCAATATCAAGGGAAAAGTTCATTAAATATAACTTTACTATCGATTTTCCCTTTATTTTTTTAATTAAAATTGTATTACAAAACATTTTTCCTAATAAATATTAGAGACAACATTTTTTAATATATACCTGAGGTATTGTAATACGAGATTATTAACACGTTTTAAAAAGGAAATAAAGAAGAATAATTGCAAGATAGGAAATAATATGTTGGAATATAATATATATAATTTTAGAAAAATTTTAAATTACCTAATGTATTCGTGTGACAAACTGAAATGTTTATCTAATTCTTCAAGGGTGTGTCAATTATTTGAATAACGATCAAGCAATACGGTAAGAGAGATATACACATTGAAAATTTGTTTAGATAAATATTAGAACTTTGCCAACATATTTAAGCATTATACGAAATGCGATTATAATGTAAATAGAAATTAAAGATCCTACTTCTCAAAATAGATAGATTATATTTAAATAAAAAAGAACCGACTTCAAAAAAAGAACCTGAAATATAATTTTTACTTACTTAAAAGTGAAAAATAATTTTCTGATATCTAAACATAATTTATCAGAGCTTATATTAAGCTTATTACCCAAAAAAAATTGAAGTTGGAGCAGCAATCATGCCTGATATTTGCTGATCCATCAAATCGGTTCCAAACCTTTCCGAAACGATCAATTTTTCGATTAGTTGATTTCTCATGACTAATTATAGCGAGCCATTAGAGTCTTCTCATGAAAAAAAAATTCATGTATTCGATATCATGATAATATGTGGTAGGATAATTATCATTGTTCACGGCAAAGATCATAAAATTTGTGATTGCATCTTTTTCATTCAGATATACAGTTTGATGAGAACTCAACATTATTTCAAAGATTTACATGGAATGTGATTACTGTAGATGCTCATAGAAGTATGAGATCATATCTCCTTAATCCTTTTGTATCATAAATTTGTTAAATTTCTTATAATGTATCTATGAAATAAGTCTATGGAAGAAATGATCGAATAGCCTGTGTTTATATCATAATTTGTTAATCTACATGCTAAGGAGATCCAACGTCATGTAAAATCCCACTATTTGTTGCGTTCACTATGTTAAATATAGGTCCAAGTATGAAATTCGGCGCCGACTTTAAACTTTTGTGGTGAATAAGCGTATGGAAAATTATGTTTTCGTTATCAGAAAATTATTATCTACTTTTTAATAAGAAAAAATTATATTTTAGGTTTTTTAAAGTCATTTCTGTTTTTTTAATCACATTTTTGAGGTTTATATGCATTTAAAATTTTATTTCTATTCAATAAATGTAGATCATAAATCCACTGTAATAAATTACTTTATTGCCAATAAAATAATATAAATTCTCTTAGTAGAAACTTCAAACATTTCAGTTATTTCTCTGTATAATGAAAGTGCATACATTGTAGTAAATATTTCCATGCCTACTTAAAAGACAATTAAAATTTCACTGTAAACTATTGCAGGAAAAATAATTACGATACTTTCGTTACTTCCTTATCTTTGCAAAAAAAAAATTATCAGCAAAACCACTACTTAGTCACTTTGAAGGAGACAAACAAGATTGTCTACATCTCCACTAAATATTCACTACACTAACAGTACAAACAAATGTAAATTTTAAATAGACGTTTGAGTTTTTCGACTTTTAGAAACTATCAAATACCTTTTATTTATTTCATTTAATTCGTAAAATATTTAGGAAACTTCTGGTCATTTCATATGCTGTTACCATATTACAAAATATTTATTTTATCAGTAATTTACTGATAAAATTGGTTTCTATTAATTAAAATACATATTTTGGCCACATTCAATTTATGCACAAATTATGTTACCAATTATCGTTAACACAATTGTAACTCAAAATATCAACTATTCTATACAAATATAATTAAAAACATACTAGACAATACAGTTTAGGTTTAAAATGTAGCAATGTAATTACAAGACATATAAAGTATCAATAGCCAAATTTTGATTTATAAATGGAGAAAATAAACAAATAATAATTTAATGAATTTTAGATATCTACCTCAAGAGGCTGACAATGTTGTGGGTTGACCTGGCGTAGTATAAAAAAATATCCTCTAGATACTATCTCAGCTATTACTATAAATATAATTGTGCTATTTCAACTTGAAAAAATATTGCAAATAACACATTTTACATCCACTTGTTTATCGTTTTTAATTAACATTTTAAAGAAGTTTCGAGGTAAACTTCATAGTGTCCTATTTAACACTAAACTTAACCGATTTAATGAAATTACTTTCGTTCAACTAATTATAAACGTGGAACAAACTGTTAATAACCAAGTCTGCTACTAATAACTTTCATTCATTATTTTAATACGTTTTTTCAATGAAAAATGGCTTATTACTGCCAGTGTTTCATACTATATCGGAAACCGTTGCATTATATGCAGGGTATATGTAATCAGCTTGTTCTGTGAATATATAGGTGTTAGATGTGACGCAACTTCTTTTATTGACGTCATCTAGTCGGGTCATTCCTTACTCTCTTAATGAAGGAAAATTATTAATTTTATTTCATTCCACACACAACTGGATTAGGAACGGAGATGTCATTTTTGCTGTGCTTAATACAGCACAATATAAAGAGAGAGAATTTATAACAGTAAGGCCTGACAATTAAATTTATTTATGAAAACTGTGTGGATTAACATTCTTGTAAATGTCTTATATTAAAGAAGACAATAGACTGGAGATCGACAGTTATTGGAAACTAACCAATCCTGTATTTATTATATATTAGATCATTTCAAAACTTGTTTCTAAAGTTAATAGACTTAATGAAATGTTTCTTTAATTACCAAATGAATATAAATTGCTTTATTGAACCACTTGACAGTAACGTTGACGACTATATAGTGAGAAAACGTAAACGAAACCTTTTAATACAAAATATAATTAAATAATGCCAAAACAAAATGAAATAAACGAGATCTGATTTTACAATACTAAAAGGTTATTATGAATGGATTGAATATCATCTTTAAAACATTCAAGTTAAAAATTGTACAAAAGGTGGTCCAACTTTAGTAGAAATAAATTATTGATGAGTCCAAAAGAAGTATCACCTCTATAAAAATCGAGAATATATAAGAATTCAGTAAATAATACGGTTTACAACTTGTTTTATGTAAATCTGGCTTAGGTAAAGCCTGCAATATTTATTAAAAGTGAACAAACAATGCTCTCACAGATTAAGTCATTATAGAACCATTTAAGGTCGTAATATTTATTTACTAGAGTGGAAAGGTTAGCACAACTCTGATCTTTATTGGAATTTTTGGTCAAATATTGGCCACTGCCAGCTGCTTAGTAATAAAATAGCTGATTTAACAAAACTAAACGCTATATATCAACCAAGAACATTCCATCAGTTTTTGAGAAAGAGTTTTTAACTCTTATGTGAATTCTCTATATCTCATCACTACTTACTAGGCCTATAAATGAAATTCTACTAATATACAATTCTATACTATTACAGTATTATTGTATCATATAGGCAATATGAGATTTAATTTTAGGTCAAGATTGTTTTCACATTGTTAAAATCATCAACTTTTGCTATTGTGAAGTAGGATTGTTACGTATATAAAATTAATATAGACTCATTTCTTTTATTTTAAACCCGCCGCCAAAGTGAGACAAAGCTCACCCGTGATAAGGTTTGTTCTGCAGTTTGAACCGGCAGAGCAAGTTAGACATTTCCGGAGTGTAGACCGATACCCCTACGTTCTAATATATTATTCTACTTTTCAATCTCCGTACCTTAGGTACTAGCATACGTGAATGTAACTATTTTATTAATTTTTATACCGAATGTGATCAGTGCGTGGAATACGAACAAGTTTTCTGGCCAGAAATCGCTTATTTAATACGCGAGTGTGATAAGTGTGTATTCCATGGTTCACGTAAGTACAAACTATTAGTTTGAATAATTATAATAATTATTGGTCCTCCGAAAGTATTGTTACCAATAAGGATCATCTAAATTCTGCTATTTAGATTAAACATCCTTAGAATCGAAATTTAAACATAATTTGCCATGTACTTATTACTTATAACAATGTTTAAGCTAATTAAAAGTGTTAGAAAAGTCTATACATTTGTGGTCATTATCACCACTAAACTACCTGTATAAACCAGAACATAAGAAATAGATCAAAATAATGTAAATAACAATAAGTAACGGTACTGTGGTGTTTTATAAAAGATCGAAAATCAATAATTTTCTTGTATGTATAAATCAAAATAAAATATGCTGCTTGTAAGGAACATTCTAAATTAATTATAAAAACATTTATCAAAATAATTTATCATCGCCAACATAAATGTAATGAGATGTTATCGGTAATGAAATATACAAATTCATGAATAAAACAAGTAATAAAAAAAACATTTTAAAGTCAATTCCTACTTAAATCAATAAAGAAAAATCTCATTTTAGTTTCTTTGTATTTTATAATTACAATGAATATAAATATTGAATATATGAATATATATATATATATATATATATATATATATATATATATATATATATATATATATATATATATATATATATATTACAACGTTAAATATTAAAAGAGTACACTCAAAATCTCACTAAACACTGGGATATTAATACAAAATAGTTAGGTAACGCCGAAAACTCATCAGTAATTCACTAACACTCAGTGTGAATTGAGGTTGTAATGTTTACTCTTTTTATATTTACCGTCGTAATATAATTTCACTTCACAAAAAGACGAAATTGTTATTAACAGCTCTTTTGGAAATGTGAAAATATTAAAATGAATATGAAAATATTTAATTTCATCTTTAAAAAAATACATTAAAAACTAAGATGAGTGTTGTAAATATGATTTCTTTTACACTTGACTAGGAAATTATGTTGAGCTATTGATCTAGTAATCATCCATTGTGCGTTAATGTAGGTCTTCCTAGATAAAATACATTCAAATTTTTATACTTGGTGTCTCAACATCTACTCACCAGTTGTAGGAATGTTGTCTTTGTAATCACTCACAGAGCACTTAATATAAATAGAGTAGTCGTCTAGTGAAATAGCTATAGGGAGATGTGAAGACGAATTCGCCATCTTGGCAGGGAAAATCTCTCCAATACCGTGCCGTGCAGCGCACAAAATTTAATAAGAAGCTTCACTTAACTCAAGCTTTAAAGCACTTAGAGTGGGAATTGAATTTTGAAATTTGGTAGGTATAAGCACCATGATTTCCTCATTCAGAATATTAAATCATAGAAGTAATATTTTGTTTGAAAGAACGTTAAAAAATTAGATTTAATAAGAGTTGCACTTTAGGTAACATAAAAAATTAGTAAGCTACAATTTTTCGTATTTGTTGGTTAGAAACTATTTGTAAGCGTAAACGTTTGAGATAATTAGTTAGATTTTATTATTCTTTCTATTTCATGTTGGTAGGACCTTTGGTTTGCTGCTAGTAAAGTGGTAAAGTGAAAAGTTATTAAACGCTGCACGTCACATTTCCGCCGAATACTGCAGGCCTATACTCGTACGTAGATTGGGGCCTAGTTCCTGTAGGCATATATTTTAGAGTATTTCTTCATTAAAATAATTTCAACTTATGTAAATAATTACATGTTTACATACAAATTAAAATGTATTTAACTAGATAATTTGAGGGTTCTCTATTATTATTAAAAATAGAACATTTTTTCTTTGGTATTAATGTGAGAGAGTTTGGGTCAGCTACCTGGTTCTATTTGTTTGTAATAACTTACCATGTTCTATAATATTGTGATAAGAATAATACATGAAAAAAAGAACTACTGAAACAATAAAGAATAATTGTATTTGTTTTTTCCATACAATGTTATCAACATCAATGAGCATATAGCCTATGTTCGATGAGAAATAATACAACTTACTAAGTACACAGTTATTTCTTATTGTCCTAAAAATAACACGGTTTTGCACAAATTATTTCTTATTTTCGTACCGTGCATTTTTTCGTTAAATAATTATGCGGAGGGTTTAAGTCTTATATTGAAGTATGTAAAACATATTACTTTTATTAACAGCACATAATGGTTGTCCTCCAAATCTTGATTCACAAAATGATCACTTGAAAAAATGTCTTTGCCTAAACACATTAACAGCACTGTTAACGTCATCTTATTTACAATATATGTCTCAAATTTTAAGTGGCTTGTTGCTAAAATCCGTTTTAATACACTTTCACACATCTACATATTTGTTGGACGCCTTGTGAAGGTTGGAAAAGTCCTCACCTATTCTTACATGCAATTAAAGTCATAGGTTTAGGTTTATTTGTAGAAAGCAGCTCTACGCAGTCTTCACATATTATAACATTCCTGAATGATCTGGAAACATAACAAGCTATAGGCCCTATACTTAATTATGTTACATGCCAAATCGTAGTGTGTAACATAGTTAGTCTCTAATACCAAAGCTTCCAGTACTTCATTCTCTGCATCCTGAGCCTGAATGTTTCTTTGGTCTTCTTCATTTAGGCTTCTCCAATGAGGAGTTGATGCATTTATATTATCTACAGGACTTTTATTAACACGTAGGTTGAAATATATTGAGTTATCTAAAACAGCTACATTGCCTGAGTTACCCCGGTGAATTTCAGTGTGTAACAAAATTCCTTTATTAGTTCCAATGAACTGTTTAGCCGTGGGATTATTGTTACATCCTCCACGACTCCTGATGTAACCAAATAGTCTCTCAATGTGGTCTTGACGGAGTATAAAAGAAGGTATTTTAGGAGGGGCATAGGGGAGTTCCCGCTTACGTAATCTTGGCATAATAACGTAGAGCTATCTATGCATACTAAAAATCCAATAAACCCTGTAATTCAACGTGAATTTAATATTGGATGGCCCTTATGGTCTGTCAGATACGTTATGTAGTCTTTGACTTCCATCATGCGAGCGATATTGGTTTCTATATTTAATGGGCATAAAGCTTTCTTCAACCCTTTTGCCATTACACTCTTGCTATTCAAAATATTAAATAAATCATTAAATACCTTTAGAAAATTAATTGTTGTCGAACAACCCTGAAACCCATCAATATTATTCAGCGTTAAATATGATATTGAATCAGCTACTGAATTGCTAAAAGCTTGGGCGGCTAAGACGACTTTCATTTTCTAACTTCCGTATTGCACATGGGTCTTAGAAAGCACAACAAAACACGCATTGAACATCGAAAAAAAACAGAGCTTGACCACAGAGCACTTATGTGAGCTTGACTTGACGCTCGGGACTTCGAGGTACTGGGTCGGAAAGTGGAAGGCGGCAGCCAACTTGGTCGGGTAAGCCTGCTCCACAGGACCTTTCGAAATGTCATCTCTATTTATATTAAGTGCTGTATCAGTTCGTTTGACTCGCAAAAGTATGGTAATCAATAATATAGTTTTCCTTCGCAAGAAAACCCTTCACGAGAGTGTGAAGTCAACTTTTAATTTTCTTTCTGATTCACTAACTTTAAAGCGATTTGAACAAAAAATGAATACATATTTTAAAACAGTGATTATCATCCGCTCGAAAAGTTTTTAAAAATGATTTTATTTTTATAAACCTTTGTTAATTAAGAACAATTTAATTTTGAAATTATTACATTAATTTTACTTAATAAAAATTCTACTGATATACGTTCAGTTGGAGTGCCTACAACTGTACTCTTCAATAGTTTGCTACACACTGAAGCTAAATCTGTTTTACCAGCTGCACATTACAAAATCTGCGTAAGCAGGAATTTACTCTAGTAAGCATTATATTTAGTTAAGTTTACATTATTCATTCACATAACTCCTCCAGCCCTAAATAAAACTTCGGGGGTGGCGAAATTTCGTCCTCTGTTGAAGTCCTCTTTATTGAAGAAGGCCGCCACGTAATATTTCATTTCTGGGATCCAGTTGATTATGTTGTGCGTAACTTCCAAGCAGTATACTCGCAGTTGGCGTTATTATTTCTAATGATGGACGTTTCATAATCCAATTTGTGCTGCGTTAAAATGTCAAATGACCAAAAGTATTTGGAATTTTTTTTACCATTACAATTACTGTCTAAACTTAAAATTACAGAATTAGGTACTAACATGAACCTTACTGTTGGTATTATTGTTACATAAACCTCTTCATATTTTGTAGGCATAGAATTCAATTTGTACAATTTAAAATAAATATATTCAACAATAGGTAAGTTTATAAAGTGTACAATTTTCTCTAACACTTTAACCAAAAAATCTTTCTTTTACTAGTATATTTATCCAAAGAGTACAAAATACCTAACCGCGCTATCCCTAAGCATGCACCGAAATTTTGTCTTATGCCTTTTACCCGACGGACGAAAATTGTCGAGGCAGTACACTGTGCCTTAAGGCACTGCCTCGTTTTGTCTTGCCGTACCTGATCTAGTGTGCGGCAGTTCCATTTAACCCTTAGCGCTCGGATTTTTTTAACATGCTTTGCTTTCCCGCTGGTAATTAAATTCAGAAAAATTCCTCACCTGCAAGTTGCATTGTTTTTTATGGAAAACTTTTTCTCTTACATGATTTTAGTAAACTAAGCTATTTTTATTCACTAATACTGTATGTAGATGATTTTATTATCTTATTTGTAGTTTTGCAGAGTATGCTATCTTTGAAAACAGTCTTCTGGATGAAGTTCTGGTTTTCTGCGCATGTTTTGCAGTGAAAAACTGTTTCCCTTCTACCTCCTTTTATCTTCTTGTTACTGCAAACTACACAATCCTTAGAACTATTTTTATCATTGGAAAGGATTAAATGTAATTTCCCATTCAGTCTTTCTTCTTTGTCAGTAGTTGATGGCAAACAACTATACGGGTTATTCCTGATATCACCAATGCGTTCCCTTACCAGGTTTTGACGAAACTATTTTTGTTTAACAGGATTTTCTCTCATTTCCTTTTTTTGTTATTATAGATAATAAAACTGTTTACTACAGCTACATCTAATAGCCAGAAAAAAACATTTTCCTGAACCATTTATTTGTTCGTCTCGTAAAACTGCACGGTTCATTATATTGATCTCTAAATCTACACCCCCCTAAATTTGTTGTTTACAAATACCTGTTGGTTTAACTATTTTGTTTATGAAACTGAACTACATTATAATAAATCAGGATCAAGTAAAAGATCAGGAATTTCAGAATCACTAGTTGCACGTGAAGCCACGGCAAACTATGAGTAAACGAATAACCTCCAAAACTGTAACCTACTTGCAGCTTACAACGTAGCGGCAAACTAGATTTTGTGATGACTCACATATTCCTAGACATTTTCAACTTAGTTCACATTATTGTCAATAGAGTGTAGCACCAAACAGTAAAAGATTGAATGTCGTGGGCTTCGCCGCAGACGAATTACAGGCATTTGAAAATCGTGTCGGGTGACCCCGACATACGAGTAAACTGCAATATACGCTTGGCGGGGCTCCCCCGACAGTCGAGGGCTAAACCAATGCAAACCCCTTCGCTTACGGCATAACAAAATAAAAGTTAGGATATAATATATTGATAAAAAAATATATATTCTTGTGTAACAATGAAAAAACCAAGAGAAATAGGCATACAAATACAAGAATGATTTATTGAATTATACAATTAAAAGCCTTTCGTTGACAAACAGTGCCAACATCTGCAGGAATAATCAAATTATTCTTGTATTTGTATTTTCTTGGTTTATATATATATATATATATGCGTGCGTGTGTAGTGTGTGTGTGTGTGTGTGTGTGTGTGTGTCTTAAATATACATATAGTTACTTTTATGATTTTATATATGTAAAGGGAAGTAATTAAAAGTTTTACTTACTTTATTATAACGTTAGTACAGTAAAAATTACTTAAATCGTACATTCACCTAATAGCATATATATATATATACAAATAAACACAATTTTACAAAAATTCAATATTCAAATCAAAATAACTCAACTAACAACCGTATAACTCAGCAATATTTGTTAGTTTACTGATATCGCACATACTGGCACACGTATACAAAAAATGTATAAATTTATTAGAGTCTTCCGTCACGACTCACAGAGGTATTAGAGGGTACCGAGACGATTTGCAGAATTTCTTCACAGTGCTAACAATACGTTTATACGTCTAAATGAAGTAGTCACTTCAAAAACAGCATTAGGATAGGCATTACAAACAGTTCTTATAATTAAGATGATATTGTAAAATGAACATAAAAGGCATACTGAAGAATCGTGAGTCCTTTACATAACCACAAATAGACTTTATAATTTCTTGTAGTTTCTTATATTGAGCTAAATCATAAGAGTATGTTAAAAAATGTTCAACACCTAAAATAATTTCAATCATATATAAAGTTAAAACTCTATCGATAATTTATTAGTTTCAAATTTCATTAAAATTTTGATTAAAAATTCACGCAAATTGAATATTGTGACCGTTGTTAATGGGGCTCGGAAAATATAATTGGAAAGTTTAATTGCTAATGGAACGATAAAATTACACTGAATTGCGTACCGTGTAATTTTGCTTTCATCTCCACTAATTTCATCTGCATTTGGGCAAGTAGGCGGGGCATCAATAAACACCAATATATTGCACAAAGACCCGCCTGGAACGTGTAACATCAATGGTATTTCTTCCGATATGTAGTCCTACGCTTAACGAGGGTGCAACTATCTGTCAAATTATCCAAGCATTGTTACAACACAGAGGCCAACAAAATTATATTTTAAACATTTTATAACTCGAATGAAAATGAATGTAGGCACAAGTTAAAATAATTAGGGGTACTATATTTCGCGTTTTTTAAATAGGTTTATAAATTTTGTGTACATGAACCTGAAATTTGCTCTTAATGTTTGAAACTGGATTTTTTAAAGTGGAAACGTTTATAGTGACGCCTACAAACACTTATTGGATGCAAATAAACATTGCAATTTTTCAATGATTCTGTGACCCAGACCGGGAGGTCTAACTGGTCAAAAAAGATGGTTTAAATATGTTACCGTACCATAAGAGCATTCACATATATGCTCTTAAATTACACAAATACTAGTTTCAACTAATTTTTTCCATTTCTGATAAATTAAATTCACTGAAATTTCCATTTATTTACTAC